>AXCM01000964.1:0-52076 GCA_000473375.1 Anopheles culicifacies
TCCCCGAATGAGATTTGATTCAAAGTACTGCTGTTTGAAGTCCGGAGTCGCTATCTACTCGGTCACTGAACCGATCCCCAACATATATTATTTTATACAAATATCACACATCACATATACTCTACAGCATGGTACGAATTCTCTACTGAATTAGCGGTATTGTACGTCACTTAGATAAGCCAAGATAACACAGAGAATATCACCTTTTATATCTTCAAATATCAAACACTAGACAGCTGCTCGATAGCCTTTTCTACGCTACGAATGATCACGTAAAGAAAAAGATTCTTGATTAATTCGATACGATTCTAATAACCTGTCAATAAACCTAAGTTTGTCTAAAAGTTTTCACAAACGTATGTGCACACAGTAATCTACATTAAGATTATTTTTAATAAGGAACTCGTGCATAAACCTCGATTACACTACACGGACGGCACAACCAAATTTCCCATGACGCATAATCCGCTTGCCATATTGTACACCCCAAACAGGGCGAAACGTGTGCCTTCCCGGCTCGCAAAGAAAGAAGCACCAAAACTGGACACAAATTATTACGTTAAGGATTAGCGTTTTCAAAATTATGAATACGTACACCTGTTCGCGGTATCGCCGAAAACATGCACGAAATAACCTAATCGAATTAGTGCAACGTGGTCCTGCCCAATTTTTGGCACTATAAAAGCTCGACGCACCCGGCAGAAAGACGAGTGCTTTCTTGGTACAACACCGGTGTTCAGTTGAGTAGAGTTCTCAAGTAGCTACAGTAAGCCTGGAGTAGTTCGCCCTGAAAAGCGATTTTCTTCAGCTTATCTTAAATAGTGAGCAGTGTACGTGGCCAAGCCACTCTGGAGCAAACAAAAAACAACTCGTGCAGAGTTTGTGGATGTAATATACGCCTTCGTGCTGTGAGGAGATTTTGAACGCAAAGGATATAAAGATGGCAGCATTCGCCGAGCCGCACTTCAGTGCTTGGACCCAGACGGTGGTGAGCAACGTTACCGTCGTCGATAAGGTGCCAGCGGATATGCTCCACATGGTGGACGCTCACTGGTACCAGTTCCCGCCCATGAACCCGCTGTGGCACTCGATTCTGGGCTTTGCCATCTTCATGCTCGGAATGATCTCGATGATCGGTAACGGTTGTGTGATGTACATCTTCACGAATACCAAGTCACTCCGAACCCCCTCCAACTTGCTGGTGGTCAATTTGGCCTTCTCCGACTTCTTCATGATGTTCTGTATGGGACCGCCGATGGTGATCAACTGCTGGCACGAGACCTGGGTGTTCGGTCCGTTCGCCTGCGAACTCTACGCCATGCTTGGATCGCTGTTCGGCTGCGCCTCGATCTGGACCATGACCATGATTGCGTTTGACCGATACAACGTCATCGTGAAGGGTCTGTCGGGCAAACCGATGACCAACAACGGAGCCCTGCTGCGCATTCTTGGCATCTGGGCGTTCTCTCTGCTCTGGACTTTGGCTCCTCTGTTCGGATGGAACCGATACGTGCCGGAAGGAAACATGACCGCTTGCGGAACTGACTATCTGTCGCAGGATTTCACCAGTCGATCATACATTCTGATCTACTCGTTCTTCGTGTACTACATGCCTCTGTTCAGCATCATCTACTCGTACATCTTCATTATTCAGGTATGTAGCTTCGCTTGTGGCAAATAATGCAACCATTAATCCTTGCCTCTCGTTCACCTGCAGGCTGTGTCCGCTCACGAGAAGAACATGCGCGAACAGGCCAAGAAGATGAACGTCGCCTCGCTGCGTTCGCAGGAAGCCCAGAACACCAGCACGGAGATGAAGCTGGCCAAGGTCGCCCTGGTCACCATCTCGCTGTGGTTCATGGCCTGGACCCCGTATCTGGTCATCAACTTCACCGGCATCTTCAAGGCTGCTCCGATCAGCCCGCTGGCCACCATCTGGGGCTCGCTGTTCGCCAAGGCCAACGCCGTCTACAACCCGATTGTGTACGGTATCAGCCATCCGAAGTACCGTGCTGCTCTGTACCAGAAGTTCCCGTCGCTATCGTGCCAGGATGCACCAGCTGACGATGGACAGTCTGTTGCATCGGCTGCCACCGGTGTTACGGAAGAGAAACAAGCAGCCTAAACAGGGTTTTGTTTTTGGCAAGAACGGCTGATTAAATAGCTGGCTGACTGGAGATAACGAACGGACCTCATCTTACGCTGACGTTGAAAGGCTTCAAATGCAAAATTTGTATTTTATTTTTGAATGCAAATTTTATTTAGTAAAATAAAGCTCTAGAATCAAAATGATACGTTCGCGTGTTATGTTCCAACCCTTCGCTCATCAATACCACAGCACAAAAAGCACAGGGGCTTGTGTAGAAGGAAATCCCGACGAAATCCCCCACCACGCTGTGACCGGGAATTATTTATACAGCTCGCTCCCGGACTGAAAGCTTCCCCGTACGGTCAACGTCAATAAAATGCCTCATTTACGACTGGTCGCTGGTGTGTCCAATACATGCGCAACGGTTCGATGTAAAAATCCCAGAATTCAGATCAGCTAACGATCGCGATCACCGCCCAATGCTTGGATGGTGCTTTCGCGTGGGACAGTCGCGAATAACTTATCCATGCATGAAGTTCGTTTCCATAACTGTGTTATTCCATAACGCCACCGTACAGACACCGTTATCAAACAAAGTGGTTAGCGTTATTTAGTTTTATTTTTCGTTTGTCCGAGGCTTTTGATGGATAACGAAACATCCAAAAATAGCACTGTTTATTGGGGTTTAAGCTGCGTTTTTGCGTCATACATATTGGAGTGAACAAAAACGCTATTCCGGTTCGAAACGATAGAAGTGTGCTACTCTCGTGCGCCATGGTTGCGGCTAGGTAAGTGTGAAATTCGAACGAATGAAAAGTCACAGCATTAACCTATGCAGGTATTCATAAATTGATGAATTAAGCATTGAAAGCATTAACTACTGCTCTGGAAGGTAGTTTGAATCATCAATGAATTATCGATCAAGCTAGCGCGAGTAATTGAATTCTTTATGAAATTCACTTATATCCATGAGTCTAAATATGCCCACACGTTGTCTACAATGGTTGGGGATGTTGAGATCAAATAGCGGTTGATTCGAAAATTTCCAACTGTTTTCCTCACATGATCGTTCGATGCATGTAGATCGGCGTGATTGTTTTGATATAAAGCGGAATACTACAGTAAACATGAATGAAGATCGCATTTCGCTTTGCTTATCTCACTCTTTGCACGAGTTACCACGGTTTCCCTATTTACACCTTCATACGGAACGCATCGCTAATCGATCGAACACACAAATTTACCTTCGACCCCTTCCAACTTCACCGCCTGGGAAGAATCGCACCGTGTTTGGGCAATGACAAACTGATGTTAACCGATTCGCAAAACTTCCGCAGCGACGACGGTTGCCGAAAGCAGCCACAACACAGTGCCGACGACCATCACCAGCACAAGTTCTCCAAATTGTCACAAACCGTTAAATCCCTACGGAACGAGCTGCAACGAACCCAGCCTGGTGCATGCTGTTCTCATCATCGTAAGGAACGGAAGAAAAAGAACCGAACCCGTTCGTCGAAGGTGATCTTTACGGGGGAAAAGTTTGAAGATCCCGATCCGTATCAATTGGCCGTGCGCAAAACCAACTATGGCAAACGGAAGGAGAAGCTAAAGTTTGTCGGCGAACAGTTCCAAGATCCGGACCCGTACGGTTTGGCCATCCGCAAAACGAGCAGCACGAGCAGCTGCCCTAGTGATCGTGACGTTTCGTACCAGTATCGGACTCAGCTAGCCGAAACCCATCCGGCGACCGTATTTGCGCCCTTCGATTACATAAAACGTGAAAAGTGTATAGCTGAAATGTGCGAAGAAGAATCAAAGCCCAATCCCTGGGATGTGATGAAGCACTCGGAACCGACACGATCGGACGGAAGTCGCAAATCGCTCCTTGCGCAGGCCTGTGCTGTCGGTGTGAAGAATGTGCTACTACTAGGGTATGGAATGACATTGGGATTTCCGACGATTGTGATTCCCGCTATTCAAGGTGGCGATGGGCGGGAGCCCGCACTCGAGAGAGACGTGACGTTAAGCCGAGATCAAATTTCTTGGCTTAGCTCGATCAACTTAATCTGTGTCCCACTGGGCAGCATATTTTCCGGCATGCTTGCACAACCGATTGGCAGGCGGCGGGCAATGCAGGTATGTATCGACCTTGCCAGTTCTTTATACACAATTCTGACCTACAGATCGTTCATTTTCCTCACGCAGCTGATCAACATTCCCATTTTCATCGCCTGGATGTTGTTCCATTATGCCAGTGACGTAACTTTCCTTTACATCGGACTTGCGTTGGCCGGTCTGAGCGGTGGACTTGGTGAAGCGCCAGTGCTAACGTATGTGGCTGAAATTACTCAACCGCGCTATCGGGGTATGCTAGCAGCTACCGGGTCCACCTGTGTCATCTTGGGCGTTTTGCTCGAGTTTCTCATGGGCAGTTTTATGAAATGGCGTACAGTGGCGCTGATCAGTTCCGTCGTGCCCATTCTTGCCGCATTATTACTTTTTCTCATACCAGAAAGTCCGGTATGGCTGGCTAGCAAGGGACGTCTCGACGAATCCATGGCCGCGCTTGCCTGGCTACGTGGATGGACATCCAAAGAGCAGGTCAGTAGTGGAGCCGATTGGGACTTGTATCGAACTAATACGCTAATTAGCCCTTATCGCATGTGTTTAGGTTGAAGGTGAATTTAAGGAAATCGAACATCAAATGGCAAAAGATGCGGAACTACAGAAAGACTTCACCATCGTTGATAAGGCACGGCTATACACGCAGCGTGCGTTCCTGCAACCATTCGCCATCATTCTACTGTGCTTTTTTATCGGCCACTTTTCCGGGATGACGACACTCCAAACCTACGCCGTGCAGGTAGGTGGCCTTTAACAACGATTCTTTTTTTTTTAGCACATTTCATCCGTAACCTTACACTAACGTCCTATTTGTGTTGGCATTTTCAATTAGATCTTTCACACGTTGAAAGCCCCTATCAACAAATACTACGCGACCTGTCTGCTTGGTCTGACCGAGCTGATCGGGACACTATTTTGTGTGTTTCTAGTGCACCGCACAGGCAAGCGTCCGTTGGTGTTTATCTCGACTATCGGATGTGCCGTATGCTTTTTCGGAGCCGCCAGTTATGCCTACTTCCTGAGCGACATTCCCGGCGCATCTGTCCAAAACGTGGTAGCGAACGTGTCCTCGATTAAGGCCGATATCACGGTAATTCCCTTACAAACGAAGGAAGTGATTGCGGAATGGCATCGTAACAGCTCGGAATTGCAATCGCTGAATCTTACGCAAATTGAAATGCAATTTTCCAACGGTAGCACATCCCTACTGGACAGCTTGGACAGCGCCGCGCACAACAGTTCGTTGGAAGGTGTAGTGTATGCAGCACAGAGCTTCACCAACTACTACCTCAACGATAGTCTAAACGAGCCGATCAACTTCACGATCACTTACGGCGAGTACGTTAAATCCGCTATTCCGAGGGAAGTGTTTGTTCCCTTACCGCACGTGAACAAGAACAAGTTCGTCTGGGTGCCGCTGACTCTCCTACTTGGCAGTGCCTTTTTGACGCACATCGGCATTCGATTGGTACCGTGGATACTGATTGGGGAACTGTTCGCACCCAATGTGCGCAGTGGTGGCTCGGGTTTAGCGGGAGGAATCGCATATATCTTTGGATTCATTGCCAACAAAACTTTTCTTAAAATGTTAGCAGTCTTCACGCTACCGGGAACATTTTGGATCTACTCGCTGGTAACGATCCTCGGAGCCATGATCCTGTATAAAGTGCTGCCCGAAACGGAGGGCAAATCGTTGCAGGAGATCGAAACGTATTTTCTTCCACGGAGTAAACGATCTGCGCTAGTCGATCAAGAAGCACCAGCTCCACCACAGCCGGGACCAAAGCACTCCACTACCAGTATGCAACCAGCTCCTCCACCGATCCCACCGAAGCCCTACCCGTTGAAGGACGATATTGATCGTGCCCGTCGTATATCGCTGGTGCCGCGCCAAATGTCCCAATCCTCGCGAAATACGACCGTGTCGGACTTTTCAAGGGCATCGTTCGACTCCCAACACTCGCACAACCATTCCGAACTAAGTCGCAATTCTTCGTGGACCTCTTACACACTGGAAGACAAGCAAGATCACATCCATCCGCAAGTGTTTCGAAAAATATCCGAAACTCTTCCGGATGCTATTGGCACACACGCTCATCCATCTGGAGAACATAAACCATCGCTCCCCAGGAATAATTCATCGCATGTTCTCCCTAGCAATGATCCTCCGGCTAGTATGGCAGGTGGTCGTAAGGTATCGTCGGGGAAACAAATTATGCTCGCAAGTAATGATATGAAGATCCCGATACACAAAACCCAACCGATGAATCGTCCGGTTCGTGCACGTGCAAAACGGCCACCACCGTCACATCAATTTGATTTTCAGACGTGTGAGAGTAACAAAAAATTTGAAGAATTTCTGCACCGTTATCAGGATAAAGGTGAAAGCGACTCGCAACCAACGAAACGTCCCATGCGCCACGTAACCAGCGCACACGATCTAAAAGCATACGACAAAGAGCATCTGCCCGGCATAATATCCGTTCCGTCCAATGGTGGAATGTTAACAGATCGGAAGATATTCAACAGTACCACCAAACTGACCACGTCCTCGTACACTAGAGAGGATGCAAAGACTCAAAGCTCACGGGAAAGTGGCTTTGACAATGCCCAATTCCACCTGAGTTCTAGTGATGAATCGACGGATATGTAAGGAACAATAAAAAAGAATCCCTGTGCATTACTCGTTTAGTACTGCAGAGTTATTTAGATGTTGTCTGTGAAAGGGTTCCAATGTCAATTCTGAGTTCTTTCATTTATACCGATCGAAATGGGGGTCATATGTGTTAAAGGGCACGTTGCACATCGCGCACATCACATCGTTTATTCACCTTACTCATATTCACACAAATGACCACACCTAGGACACTTTGAGTTGTTGGCAAACCATTGCTTCAAGTGTTCCAGGTGGCCACCGTGCGAACACCCCTGACACCATGCGTATAGACCACGAACAACCCCATTGCACACGCTACACTTTGAGCTTTGGGCCGACTTGCAGCGTGAACAGTACCATCCCACCGAGTTTACCAGCTGCTTGGAGCATTGGCCACAGCTCGTGTACATTGTCGTCGACTGCTGATTCATCTCCAGCACCGACCGGATCCAGCTGATGTTGATCATTTGTGTTGCTTCGTTCCACAGCTGATGACGGTGCAGTAGCTCGATGTACGATAGTAGCCAGTTCTCTTGAAAACTTTCATCTATCTGCAAACTGTGTCTTCTCTCCCCGAGAGCCACTAGAATGCAGGAGGATGTCTGTACATCGCCAATTTCTGTTTGCAGCGTTAAACAGTCCGCCAGAACCTGATGAGGTTCCCAGATAGGTGGGGTCGGATTGTGATCGGAAATTTTTAAAAACGACGGAACCGGATTGGGTGGTGGGGATGTTTCCTGCGATTTTTCCGCCATTAGATGCTTCCGTGTATGAGTTTGTTGGAGTTCGTGGGCATTCATTAAGTTCGAAGCTGGAAATGTGTAATCCTTTACCAGATCGTGTGGGCCTGTGTAAAGAAATCCATCCCGAAAGCCTTTGATGCAATCGAACGAATCGAATGTTAGCTGCGTTTCGCCGAAAACGAAATCACACTTATCCGGTTCTATGTCAACGGAAAGTAGCTGACCCATACCGTGCGGTTCGATGGCACTTTTAGTGTTTGCGAATTCTAAGTAATCGTCATTGTTACTATTACTGACGTTGTTCGTTGTGCCTCCGATAGGGTGCATGCCGGTACCCATCACCCGGTCGTCAGCACTTCGGCCCGAGCTAGATTGGTTAGAGTTTTGAGCCATCAAACGGCTACCAACATGCTGAATTGTGCCAGAGTTACGTTGCTCAAGCTTCATGTTGGCGGTGGAACTATAAGCGTACAGTTGCGAGATAAAGTTCCACAAGAAGCTTACATTTGTTTTGCCGTATTTTTTCGCTATCGCTGCATTATGGCTGCAGATTTCCGACAGAGATGCTCCCGTAAGTATATACTCCTTGGCACATCCTTTCAGCGCCAGGTAATCTTTCAGAAGCGACGTTTTGGTAACATCCTTAGCGTTCACGTTGATTGTTTTGGTAGAAAAGTTGGAAAGATTCGATTTTGCCAGATGGAATTGATCAGCCGAGGGAGACGATTTTTGACGCGCACCCAGCAGAGCAGTTCCCTGACTGAGTAGGCTCGATGGCGGTGGTGGAGGGACCAGCTTCATTTCGTACGCGTATAGTAAATCGCCCTTGTAGTTAAAGTTTGCACCCTGCGGATTTGCCTTCATGGCAGGCCGTGTGGCATCTTTGAACACGTGCTTAAATATCGTCGAGTCCTTGCTGGTGGAAAGCAGCACGTGCCGATCATTACCCTTGAAAGCTATTCCAGTTGTAACGTTTGAATGTTCGTTAAACGAAGCGTAGGGGATGAACGGTCGGCGAAGATCCCATATGTAGATACTATTGTCGACCACTAGTGCACAGCTTGCAATGTGGTACATCTTGTCGGGTCGCCATCGAATCCTACCGACAACCGCGATCGTGTGTATGGTGTACTCCAGTGAAACGTTTTTCGCCGTTTCAAGCGACGAATTTTTAGGATTAGTGTTCCACACCTTGATCTGCTTATCACGACTACCCGTAGCAAGCCATGGTTGGTTAGGATGCCAATCGCACGTGTATATTGGTCCACTGTGAGCAGTGAATTGGGCCGTGCAACGATCATTCCTACGAATATCCCACAACTGCACAGTTCCATTCTCGGAAACCGCCGCAAACGTGTTTGGCGCATGTGGACTAAACTTTACATCCCTCACACTCTCCGAGTTGCTAAAGTACGTATTTATGGCAGATTTATCCGTTCGAAGATCGAAACATTTGATAGTCCCATCTTGCGAGCCAGATATCAACAGATTTGCTTCCGTTCCATGGAATGCTACCGAGTGAGCCGTCCGCTCGTGCTCATTGTACACCAGCAATTGCTTTTGGCGACCGAACTTCGACAGGTCCCACACAGATACGACGCCATTTGTTGCAGCCGTGGCTAGGATGTTTGAGTCGAGCGAGCTCCATGCCACATCGTTGGACGAGTAGCTCAGGTTTTGATTTTTTCCGCCCCGCATATTACATACCTCCGTGAAACCATCGTTTTCAATCGAGAAAACCTTCAACACTGCAAAAACAACACAACCAATGGCGCTCAATCATATGGGAATTGGAAGCATTTTTACGAACTCTCGAATACTTACAGCTTCTTCCAGCTACGGCGATTTGGGTGCACTCGCGGTTCAACGCGAGGGCATTTGCATGCCCATCCTGGCAAATGCGAATGGAGCATGTTTTAACATCCCCCATTTTGGTACGATTCAACGTAACCGAGAAGCAAACCTTATCAAACTTGAACAAATGATTAACCAAACGAAAATGTTCTCCCAGCAGGGGATTTGTTATTATTTATCTTTGTTGGCGAACGGTTATTTGACAGCTGACAGTTCAATGCGCTTTTGCAACTGTCATGTACGTACATGCGCGCGCTCCTACATTTGTTTTGTTTTTCCACCAGTACACAATAAAGTTCCTTGCCGAAGGGTTGCAGAAAACCGGCTGAGAAAATGGAAAATGAAGAGAAAGACTTCCTGTTGGCCCAAAGATTGCAGAAGCAGTTCGATCTAGAAACCCTAGAAATAAGCTCCGGCGAGGAAGATGTTCTAATTATCGATTCCATTGAACGGGATCACCAAATGGCGCTACGCCTGCAGGAACAATACACAACAGAGGCAGTAGAACTGTTCTCCGACAGTGACGACGATGTAATATTACAAGCAACAGAAACAGAGACAGCCACGAACCCAAAAATAGCTACGAGAAGAAAGTCGTCAACGACAGAAAGGCTATTCTTCGACGGCTCCATGGCGGAATCAAAGCTGTTCAAAGCAGAGGTAAGTAAGTGGGCTAGTAACGCGTGTTTCGTAATATCGTAAGTGTTTCTGTGCTTTCCAGGCCAAAGATCTGAACTGCAACGAGTACTTCATAGAAGAACTTCAAGTTTATGTGAATCCAGAGTACAACTTCGAATGGAAATTTATCGATGTTCTACCGGACATCGCGGCTATATTCGCCAAATTTGATGCATTATACTTCCAGTCTCGATTCAAGAACAAAAAAATGACGATTTTGTGGTCCAATAGCATGGGTAACTCCTGTACAAATCGAAATTTTAACGATGATGAAGGCAGATACACTATTGCACTCAATGGACCACTGCTTACATTACGCCCGCGCATCGAAATCATCAGTATCATCTTAGTAAGTGTTCAGCGAGTCTTCTGAAACGTTGAATTTAATGGTTACTGTTTTATAATTTTAGCACGAGATGATACATGCATTATTGAAGATGGCTGGTGTACAAGAGCCCAACAGCGGGCACGGTGCAAACTTTCGTAAAATAATGACATTCTTGAACAGCATGCTGCAGACGAACATTTCGTTCAATCACAAATTATACAATACGAGCCTCGTCTGCAGAAATCAATGGTATCGCTGCACGGGTATTTGTCACAACTATGAACCGTTTTACGGAATTGTACGGTCAATAGACGGTCCACCCGGTTTGCAAAACGAGTGGTGGAAGACGCATGCCGACAATTGTGGAGGTACTTTTTACAAAATATATGAAATGAGCAAGATGGTTAGCGGTGAAGTATCGACACGATACGCCGTCAACGTAAAGTATATGCTCCCGAAGCGCGAAAATATTCGTTGCCGGTACAAATCCACCCTGGTGCCAGAGGAATCGATAGATCTGACTTCCGGTGCACCAAAAGTTATCTCCACCACCATTCTCGACACCGTCAATGTCGATACGGAAGATAGCGGTGAAGCTCCTGTGGATACAACAATTGCGGATACATTTATTCAGCAATTCGAACGCTCGATTGCTTTCACCCGGGATGCATGTGATATGCTATGTCCAATTTGTCAGGAACGTATCAAGCGAAAGCTGTTCGGTAACCATATCGACGGCTGCAAAGGCTTTGTTCGAGTGGTGCAATGGAAAAAATCAGCCAACGGAACCATCGTGCAAAATGGATTAATGGAACTGAAGTCAACTCCCGGTTTGGAACACCATGCAAGTGCAGCTCGCAGACCACGTCATTTTTCCGATTCTGCAATGCCGTCATCATCATCATTCGCAAACTATCAACAGGCGAAACGAAAACGCTTTGGTTGAATAGAGATTTCAGTATCCAGAACAAATCTGCAAAAGATTAGCTGGCAGACCGAGAAAATCAGTTGTGTGGTGGTATTTTTTTGTTTTTTTGTTGGTGAATATCTTTTTTGATATTCTACGTATTTCTCCGTGAAAATAAATTGTAATTGTTTTTTTCTAAATTCGTATGTTCCAATGTTTGTTTTATACCGAATATTTTGAAAACTAGCAAGTCGACATAAACCTTGCAATTTCATCTGTTTGGCAACACGGCCGTCTACACTGTTGACAATTCAACATTGTGCCGTGTTCGACAGTGGTTAAACCAAGGACTGTAGAATATACAGGTCTCGTAATAGAGGGGTTTTGGCAGCTCTTGGAATAACAATGAAAAATAAGATGACAGTTAGGTGTCCGGCTCGTATACACGGTGTTCCGCATGGGTGTGCATGTAAACGGTGTCCTCTCCAATATGGTTTTCTTTGGGAAACACTTCACCAATACATAGCCGAGGACGACCAACTGTCAAAATCGAATCCAAGATGTCAACGTAAACAAAGGCTATTCTGAGACCTGTATATTCTACAGTCCTTGGGTTAAACGGAAAAATAAATATTTCACCTGGAACGGGAATTGCGTGGGGTTTCCAATATTAATCATCCTGCTCATTTGAAAGCGAATTTGTTTTTATCACGGGAATAAAATTCTGAAATTCAACCTAATCGCAGTTCACGTTTGATTCCGAAGTGTACGTTTAACTATGAGCTAATCGATACAGCTGGCTGTCAACTGTAATTTCAGTCAAAATTTTCACATCAAGAAAAAGTTGCAAAATGGCTGCTGCCCATTCCGGAGGTGTTGAGTGGGCTGCAATTTTAAAGCCTTTTCTTTCATCGTCAAGTGAAAATATCAGCAAAACGGATGTGTTAAACTTGGTCAAAACCATCATACAGAAGTAAGTTAATGGTTTTCGGCCTACTCGCTACTGTGTAATCGGTGTATATGCCAATCCAAAATTGGTCCTCAAATTTTCACCCATCAGCAGTGTCACGTACTGCGCCATCATCTTGTGGTTGAATTTAATGCAATTTTTCATTTTAGTGAAAACGAAATTCTCGAGCATGATGCAGCTTACAAGCAGTTTTTCGACAATTTCGTTGTGCTGGCTGCAGAGAACATCACTAGCCAGGTCACTTCATGTAAGTATGAAGTACATGAATCCCCCATTGTAGAGCACCCCTTGACGGCCATACTGTATCGATTTTTCTTCCAACTCCACGGGGTTGTTGTTTTCTTCATCTATACTTTGTTGTTGCTGTTGAGTGCATCCAATTCGCACCATCACTGGCACCACTTACTGATGTGATGGGTGCGTTTTTTTTTGACACAGATTGAAATGCGTTTTTTTTTCTATACTCACCAGTGTCGCAAACACAACTTCAACAGTTTACGGAAGCTGCTTCAATATTGATTCGTTACATAATTCTACATTTGGATACGACTGCACCATGCAAACCAAGCATTCTCTTGATGGCCCTAAAGATGCTTTGCGAGGGGAAGCGGGCGAACGAAAACCAGCCCAATGCTTCCAGCTCTGCTTCATCAATAATTTCCGTGTCTGGGATGAAGTACTTAAAGTATCCAGAGATCCCGGGAAACAAACCGGCTTCAGTTGGCGCCCCGAGCAGTAGCAGCAGTGGAGGCACGGCAACTGGCACCAGCGATAAAGAAAGTCCCAAAGCGGAGATGAAACGTTCGCGATCCGATTTGTCGACGGTGATCTTGCAACAGCTGACAACTCCGTTGTGTAGCTGGGCTGTTACTTTTGCTGCACTTAGCGAAGAACAAATTGACTGTACGGTGAGTAAAAATGGACATTTCAATGGATACAATTGCGATGCTTTCACTTGCTAATGAAAACTGTTTGTTATTTATGAATCATTTTACCTTATTTGGACAATTCCATGTTTTCAGGATTTGTTCGTGAAGCAAAATCTACAATGTATGAACGCTATCAATGCCGGGGAATCATTACTCAAGTGGTGTTCCACGGCTTTGGGAACGCTCGCAAAATATCGCTTCAAGTACGAAGAGTGCACCGTGCTTGGACGGCCTCTTTATCTACCGGTCACAAACACCGAAGCGAATGCTATAAAAAACATATTCAATCTAATGGAATCGGACATAACGAATTTGCAATTGGCGATCTCACTTCCTCTTCTGGAACCGTTAACCCCCAAGAAAATCACGCTCCTTTCGCAGTGTGCCATGTCAGCACTTTACTGTTGTGTACTTACATCGACAGCTGTGAGTGTTATAACTATGGCATCTGCTGGGTCGCAGAAAACCTCTTCATCTGGCCAGCTGCAGCAAGCACAAGGCCAAACTGGAGGAACCCAAACACAAAAGGAAACTGATGAAGAGGAAGATTACGCACGAACTATTGTGGACAAGGGGTTGGAAATTTTTACCAAAATTGGAAACATGCTCAAAACATCGACACGTACTCACATTTATCAGAACCACATGTGTATGGGTGCATGGTTACTGATATCTGGGATCCAAGGTACGATGGGTGCGTCCGGAAATACCAGCGGACTACAACAGATAGTGCCCATTTCAGCGAAAACATCGGAAGAAAGTTTGAAAGGACGCAGTCCACTCAAAACTCTTGACGTACCGCAGATGGCATCAGCTCAACCATCACCAGCATTGCGCGTTAATCTGTTCAAAGTCCAGCAGGGATTTGGCGTACTGAATGCGGCTATTGCACGTCACAGTATCACTTTGATGACGGAGCTGATCGATGATCTGAAGATCGACTCTCGAACGGATGATGAGGAATACAGTAGCATTGAATCAGCTGGATTCGATATTTTGGGACAGTACACATCGATTCAGCGCGTGGTGCGAGTGCTTAATAGCGCCACACTGCAACAGCTGCTTACATTCCTTGCCACAGTTTCATATCGTAAAGCATGCACGCTTCGCCGAATCAACACCAAAAACACAAACGACGGAGAACCAATGAGCTACAGCGACTCTACGACATACTTTAACGATACGTTCTCCTGTTCGGAGGAGAGCGAGCCAGAAGAAGAGGACAGCGATAGCTACCTTGGACTTTGGTTTAAAGAAACACTTTCACCGGATATGAATGAAGAGATGACCGAGTCACAAGAACAAGAGAATAAGGATGATAAAGGTCGTCACGGTACCAATCTTGTGCCGGCCAAGGATGAACCACACGAATATCTCAATCTGGCTTCATTAATTTTCAATTTCTTCGACGTGTCCCTTGGCGGAAGCCACATCTATCTGAGCCGTTATGTGAAGACAGGTCTTAGCGAACAACAGATGGTGTTGCTAGCTAACATACTACGCGATCTGGATCGGGACTCAGCTCGCGGAGACACTGATTTACCCGGTTGTATGCAGTGGCAAAATGCTATGGTAAAATTCTCCGGGGCAGTTGGACGATATTTGCACAACTTGATATCAAACTCCTTGCTGAACGAATCACTGCAGTCTGCCCTTCTGCTACACTTGGGAGTATCCCCATGGACACAGGATGCGAACATTTGGCCACTGCAGGTTTATTCGCGCACACTTGCCGTTCTGGTTCAAATTCTTTTGCTAAAACCGTCACAGGAGAAAGAGGCGGCTTGCTTATCTGTGTGGCATCGACTTGTGAACACGATTGTGGAAGGGATTTGTTCCACACAAACCATCCCCAACGAATCGGAGATAGAGGATCTTAACGTGGAACATGCTCAGCTGCTGCTGTTTCTGTTCCATTCACTCAACCTGATGCAAAAGAAATCGATACTGCTGCTTACGGCCGGGGGAGTTATTCGATGCTCGGAAGTTTGTCGCAGTGTCACTCCCGATAAGCCATTGAGAGATCATCAAATCATGCTACTGTCTCGATTGTTGCTCTTCTTGGAGTATCTGATGAAACATCTGTACAATCCTCCCAATGTTTTGTTAGAGCAAGTGCGCTGGAATCTTTTCAGTGTCTTTACGCTGGATAGTGAACAAAAGTTGGCAGATTTGGTAAACTACAAGACGAAAATGATGTCATTCTGCCGAAAGGACATAGAAGACAAGCATCGTAAGCTAGCAAACGAGTTTAGCGTTGGTGGCGTGAAACCCAAATTCTACTCGCTAACTACAGTGGAATCAAAGGTACAACAGGAATTCAAGCTCGACGGATTGGCCTGGAATTTTATTCTATGCACCCCCGACAAACTGAAATACCCATGGCTGATTGATGCATTAATTGATATCCTGGGCATAACGGATATGTGCCTTGCACGCATACCGTTTCAAACCTTGTGCGCTGTGCATTATTGCTTCAGTCTTAGCTGGAAATTGTTGCTCGGTTTGCCACCGTCCACGCAGCACGTAGAAGCGCTGATGCAGGAAAAGAGTCCCAATCTACATTCATTGCTGTGGTCCATCCGTTGTCTACATCCAATAACCCATTCGCACTATTTGATTGTGAACAGCCTCGTTAAACAGGTAAGTCCAACGATGAAAATTTTCCAAAGAAAAATCACTTCTAAAGGTGTATTTACATTTATCTTTTTACAAAAGGGCATGTATACCCAGTCAGCGGAGGCTATGTGGATTCGACTAACGGAGCATGTGTCTGATGTGAAGTACAGTTTGAAAATGACACTGCTAGGACTGGAATCATTTGCGAAGAGCTACTCGCCTGATCAGCCAAGATTATCAAAAATCATCCTTCTCGATAGTCTTATGTCGCACCTGTTTGCTGTTTGTTGGGCAGAAAAGGAGGGTGTCAATGTGAAAACTGCAAAAACCAGTAGCAATACGGCCGCCTCATCTGCCACAACTACGAATGCCTCATCGGCAAACAATGGATCTTCGCCGGCAGCTGCGAATGAAAGTAATACTGGCGGAGCAAGTTCAACGGCTGTTTCGGGAGCTGGAAACATAAGCGCATCTGGCGCTTCAACCAGTACCAGCTCTTCCGATGCGTCATCCTGTATCATTTCGGCAGAGATCTCTCGTGCCGATTTGACAAAGAACATAATGCACGCTTTGCTGGATGTGTTGGAGATAGTCCGCGAATCTACCTAGTAAGAATCGATGGCATTACATGTATTACATTACACAAGAAATAACAACATATTTCCATAATTTCAGCAAAACTATGTTCCAGAACTTGAGCGGCCAGATACCGTCCTGCTTGATCGAACCGCTTATTGCGATTGCGGGCACAAAGAACTCGTTTTGTGCGGATCTGGCTCAGCAGCTTGTTGGCTGTATCACGGGACACGATAAAGATGTAATAGCTGTTGAATGGCGCAAGAGTTTGAGTACGCTGACCGAAGACAATTTCATCAGTGGATCATTTCCGGTGGAGTTACACACCTTGACGGTCATCGAAGCACACCTGACGGAGATATCCAAACATCTGTCGTACTCCATACTGCTGTCGCTGAAGAACGCTCTCAAATCGGCCGTCAATCTCATATATTACATGCTACCGAACTACGACGATATTAAGCTGGACGAACGTTTAAAGGAAATACTGATCCCGATGGTGTTCGATTTGCGTGCAGAATACTTGCACGGCCCGATCAACAAATGCTTGGAGTCGTTGCTGGGTGGAGATAGTAACTGCGAAGCTTATCAGTTGGCCGCGTTCTCAAACATCATCAAGCACAGCTACCAGTTTCTTATCGAGTATACCGACCTGTGCGCTACCGGTTGTGCTACGAATATCGATGAATCGGTTCTCTGCAGTATTCTAAAGTACTGGGAATCAATGTTAGAGAAATCGAACGGATTACGAGCGATGCGCAACTTTTTCTACGAATCCAAGTCCGGTAATTTGGTGCAAATTTTGTTATCCTTCACGGGAACTAACATCTCTCAGACCTATTCGACACGCGTACTACAGTTCTTTGAGAAACTGTTCCAAGCCGCAGAAAAGCTTGATGCGCCTTTCGATGAAGAAGAGCTGTGCTCATGCATTGCAGAGCTGGCCGTTACCGATAGCGCACGTTTGAAGAGTTGGTTAAGTCACATTTTGCTAGGACCTGGGGGAATCAGCGTAACGCCAAATGCATCCAACAATTCGAGCAATGTACCGACTCCGACAAATATGGCAACAGTATCGGCAATTCCGAGCATTACTGATCAGCTGGTAGGATCAGCGACTGCAGCAGGCGGAGTTGAAGCCGGTTTGTCTGAAAACAACACCACTGCCGCAAATGCACCCACCACTACCGAGGGTGAGCAGCAGGACGCCATGGACATCGATTACGAATGCATGACTAAAGGCAGTGGTTGGCAGGCAGCGGCAACGAGCTGTGGAAAAGTGGCAATTGAAGATGCATCGGGAGAAACATTGGAGCGCAACGGCAAGCTGCTTCAGTCGCTCGTTAAGTACATAGTGGCAGAAAATCGTATATCCTCGTCCGTGTCGGAAGCCCTATTTCAGGCATTGATTCAAATCGGTCACAACCTTCTGTCGCCCACGCAAGAAGCAATCGAGTTTTCTGACCTCCTGCAGGTGATGATCACACTTGCAGACGCCGGTAAAGGACGTGGGCATAGTATACTCTTTACCGCTGCCATCGACTGGTTGGATGTATGCCGTGCGCAAGTGTTGGATGCAGGGAAATCTGGATCAAGCGGATGGAGGGCAGCTATACAGCTCGACAATGTGACCGCCATTCTGAAGTACATGAGCGATCTGCTACTTGGTCTGGGCGCTAAAGGCAACCGAGTGATGAATCCACCTTGGGACGAAGAGTCACTGCTCGATGCGGATGACATTTTGGAGGAACTCGGAGGCGAAGAAGAAGACAGCACGGTTGAGGACTCCGATGAGGATAGTCTTGGCAACAAGCTATGTACCTTCTCTATTACGCAAAAAGATTTTATGAACCAGCATTGGTACTATTGCCATACGTGCAAAATGGTGGACGGTGTTGGAGTATGTTCGGTTTGTGCGAGAGTTTGTCACAAAAATCATGACATCAGCTATGCGAAGTACGGTAACTTCTTTTGCGATTGTGGCGCCAAAGAGGATGGTTCATGTCAAGCGCTGAGTCGACGAAGCAACTCTGGTCATGGAGAGGACTCAATATTAGGTTCATCGTCGTCTGCCTCAATCTTGCCGCGTTCCAACGATGCCGAAAGTGTTTTGCTTGCTAGTAGCATGATGCGACGCCGACACCCTACCAGTCCTTCGCATGATGGCCCCAGCACGAGCCGTGCAGCACAAGGACAAGCTTCGGAGAAAGAGCAACAGCTGGCGAAAATAATTGAAACTTCACGTGAAGCATTGAACAACCCCAGCCAATGGAAAACGGTGATTCGATGCATTCTTGTTTTCTTCAATTCGCTGATGCCTACGGTTAAGGAGCATTGTGCACGATATTCTCCAGTGGGTTGCTATTGGCGTGCCAAGAGTGCACTGGAGCGTCTGCATCGTCCGGAGAAATCGTACGTGTTGAGCGACGACATCATGATTGCCACCCTTGGCTCTCAGGAAGGCGCATTTGAAAATGTACGCATGAACTATTCCGGGGAACAAGGCCAAACGATCAAACAACTGCTCTCAACGTATCTCGTCCGTCGCGTGGCCTTGTGTTGCTTGGCTTCTCCTCATGGGAAACGACAGCAGTTGGCCATCTCACACGAGAAAGGAAAAGTCACGATATTGCAACTATCGGCACTTTTGAAACAAGCAGATGCGGCAAAACGCAAGCTTACGCTTACCAGACTCGCATCGGCACCGGTTCCATGTACCGTGCTTTCGCTTGCATCAAATCCGGCAAACGAAGATTTTCTGGCTGTATGTGGTCTAAAGGAGTGTCATATCCTAACATTCACCAGTACGGGAACGGCCAACGATCACATCGTGTTAACACCCCAACTGGATTCTGGCAATTTCATCAAACGAGCCATCTGGTTGCCGTCGTCGCAGACCAAATTGGCTCTCGTTACGGCTGACTTTGTAAAAATCTATGATTTGGCCGACGACAGCTATAGCCCGCAGTACTATTTCCTAGTGCCTAGCGGAAAGATTCGTGACTGCACTTTTGTTTACGAGCAGGAAGGTACATACTACATGCTGATAATGTCTTCATTAGGCTACATCTATACCCAACCGCTCAGCGACGAAAGTCTGGCAAAGCATGGTCCTTTCTACGTAACCAGTACGCTCGAGCTTGATCATCCACTGATAACAGACGACAATGGACAGATACTGGCAGGAGGCGTATCGATATACTATTCTCACGTCCTGCAGCTGTTATTCTTCAGCTATGCTGCTGGTCGCAACTTTATGGCTCCACTGACGAACGTTAATGATGGCGTCAAGTGTGTTATCAACCTAGTTTGCAATCCCAGCTCCAAACTGTTGTCAAAGTCAACGACGCAACCGCTGTGTCAGTGGACGGAAATCCCCGGCCATCCGGGCTTGGTGTGCGCAATGATGCAGAGTCTGAACAATCCGGTCATCTTCATGATCAAACCAGATGGATACATGGCCCAGGAAATTAAGGCACAGAATGCAAAGGCGAAGATAATGGATATGGTCGCCATCCGACACAGTGTTTCTGGTGTAGAAAAAACAACACTGATATTGCTTTGCGAAGACGGCAGTTTGAGGATTTATGCTGCCCATCCAGAAAACACCGGTTACTGGTTATCTCCAGAGGTGCAACCTATTGGACATCAGCAATCGTTCGGTTGGTTGGGTTCAAGCGGAAGTATGTATGGCAAATCTGCAAGAAAATTGAAAAAAATGGGAAAACAATCTGCCCATGGAGCAAATGCTACATCATCGTCCACTGGAAAAGGAAACACAGGATCAGTTCCTAGTTTTCCGATTGATTTCTTTGAACATTGTACGTTGATGAATGAAGTAGAATATGGTGGAAACGATTTACTGCAAATCTACAATACACAGCACTTGAAACATCGTTTAAATTCCACCGGATTGTACGTGACATCAACCAAAGCCAACGGATTTACCCTGGAAGTTTCTAACAATGATCCGAATATGGTTATTACAGGTACGAAGAATCGCTATTCCGAACTTGTATGGTTGCAATCCATATGTTATTATATTTTCTCTTTTCCTTTCCACAGGGGTTCGTATACAAATAGGATCTCAGGACGTCACTAAAGCACCGCAGCGCGTGACCATTTTAGGTCGATCTGTAACAACTGTAGCTACGAGAGCTCGGTGGTTTGATATACCGCTAACAAGAGAGGAAAGCCTTCAGAGTGACAAGAAACTCAGCATTCACTTTGGTCCTTCGGTAGATGCCGAACAAATCACGATACTGGACAGCATCAAGATATACGGCAAAACTAAAGATGTGTTCGGTTGGCCTGAGGAAACAGACGATGCATCTGGAGGGCCAATATCCAACGGTGGCTCGGGAAACAACGGCCAGACAGCGGTAGCAAATGGCAATGGCGGCAATGAGGGATCGTCTAACGACGAAAATGATGTAGGAGCAATGTATATGACCTCGTTGGATCGCATGCTTTCAAGTATGCTGCACGTGCTGGACAGCGGTATATCCCTGCTGGGTGGTCCGAATTGTGATGATAACTATCGGCAAACGGCTATCGATGTAGCGACAAATCTGATTCTCTTCCCCACTGTGAATGTCGTCCAGCAGGACGCACGCAGCGTGCTCATGACATGTCACGCTAACAAAACGGCTTATCATTCGTACAAAGATAAGGAAATATTGAACGATATCCATCGTCAGCTGAAAAAAATGTACGAATCAACCGAAAGCGGAGACATTGATCCAGAGGCCTTTTATCGAGCAGTGTTGATGATGCGCAGCATTGCTATTCAACGCCCGCAAGCAATGTCCAAAATCTGTGCCGAACAACAGATGGACATTCTTTCGCTGATGATGATCCTCATGAAAGAACTGTACCGCATTACACCAGCGTATGAAGAACCGATCGCGATCGTTAAGCGAGGACTATGCCATGTGGAAGCGGTGATTTACTCGTTAGTGGAAATCATTTACGCATTCGCTTTAGCAGACAATGATCAGGTGGAGAGAATGGCAAAACTGTTCGTTCGTTTGCTGCTTGATCCGGCTGCAATCATAAGCCACAGCGCTAAACTAGCGATGATTCGGTTATTACGACCCAAGATCAAGCGTCGAAAGGTGGTGCTGATAGAAAGTCCTCCGGTGTGTTCCACGCCCACTCCATCCACATCAGGAGTTGCAACATCCACCGCAGGGCCGTCTACATCGACCTTATCGTTAGGATCGACATCGTCAGCAGCTGCTGGACCTTCAACGTCGTCGGGAAGCGTAGCTACAGCTAATGAAGATTTTGTGACAATATCTGTTGCTGCGGCCCCTGCCGGAGGAATGCAGGAGGTAGACGCAATAGAATCATTGGGATTGGAACCAAGCGCTGGAAATCAGGCCCTTGCTTCGCTAGAGGCATTGTTGGGTGTTGGCTTTCCTCATTTGCTCGAGACACCTGATGCGGATGATGACACCATAATGGAGATAGCGATCGCACTTAGTCTCCAAGATAATGAAGCAGATTTACAACTTTTGCAGCAGAGCATCGCTAACTATCAAGGAAGAAATAGGAACCCAGCTGGCCAAAGTTTGGCTGCAGCCATTGCCGGTGGTTCTTCGTTTAACGTCGAATCAAACGCTTCGGGAGGTGGTTCAGATGATGATGAAATTTCCAACGTAGCCACCGAAGGATCGACTCTGCGAACGTCTCCTGCCGGCGAACATGCCGGTAGCGGTAGCGGTGGATCTGAGAGTGGGTGTAGTGGAGTGGAAAGTATCGGTGGAACTTCCGGTCGCAGTTCAACGTACGAGGAGCAACCGAATCCTTCACCGCCGCGCACTTCTGTGGTCGAACAAATGGCATCCCAACCGGCCGGTACTACGTCAACAGCATCGCATCCAACAGCTGCAGAAGCAGAAGCATCTGACTCGAACGGGGAAAGTGCTAAAAAATTACACGTGTTGCGATACTCCATCCTGAATCAGCTGGTGGACAACTTTTCCGCCCTAGACACTGTGAACGGTGCACAGTGCATTCCGTTCATGCAGGTTATACTGATGCTTACTTCTGATCTAGATGGCACCCAGGAACCGGATCAGCAAGCATTGAACCGTTTACTGCAAGCATTAATCGATCGATTGGAAATTTCCACCACGAAAATTTACCAGATGGCAGAAAGAACTCCTAAAACTGAGGTACAGCTTGTCATACTAAGGTTGATCGGTGTGTTGATGGGAAAAGTAAAATCCAAATCCTCATCATCGTCCTCCGCTGCCAACACTTCGGCGGCTGCTGGGTCGAGTGGTGATAAGGCCAATGTTAATCAAGCAATGGTGGACAATGCATCATTTTTGGCTCAAAGCACCGCTAACGCTCTGATGAAAAATAATGCTATTCCGTATTGTCTCCTGATAATGGAATCCTTTTTGCCCCATTGGAAGACCTCCAGTGCATCATCCATCGATGAGTTGGCTTCACCGGTAACGAATGCAGCCACCGCCAATGCTTCAGCAAATCCCGCTTCATCCAGTGGTGGTGGTGGTAGTGGATCTTCAAATGCACCGTCTAACAGCAATGGTCCGGTAATAACAGCAGCGGGAGGCGGCACTCCATCAAACGTTCTACTGAAACCGACCCAGTATGGAATCATACCCGACATGCAACCCTTTTTTGCACGGCCCTTCCCGAAAGGATCGAGTGATGTGTTTGAGTTGTACTCACAGGTGCTTACCGAGATGGCGGTAAGATTGCCGTATCAAATTCTCAAACTTTCGTCGGGACATCCGTCATCACAAGAGTGGAACCATTCGTTGTGCGAGTACATGACTGCTATCCTCTGTGAGTACATGATGTACATGCAGTCCCCAGTGTTACGGCGGCAGGTTCGCAAACTGTTGCTGTATATTTGTGGCAGCAAGGAAAAGTATCGCCAGCTACGTGATCTACACTCTCTTGATACGCACATGAAGGCGGTCAAAAAATGCTGCGAGCTTAGCAGTGCTCAGGCTGGAACATCTTCAACGCTAACGAGTGGTGGCCATTCGACCATTCTCAGTTACGATTCGTTAGTCGAACTGACGGAGCATTTCCGTGCTTGTCAAGAGATTGCGTCTATTCGCACTGGAAACTGGCAAAAGTTCTGCGTCCGCAATGCAGACATACTTTCTTCGCTGTTGCACATAAGCACCTACCAACTAGAAGAAGGTGTCTCGACGATTATTTTGCAGCTCCTTCAATCGGCTATATGTTGCAATACTTCATCGCAGGTGCAACCATCAAAGGCATCGTCTTCGGCAGCGTCATCGTCTGGTGTGACGGTGGATACACAAATGAAGGTGTCAGTCATTGTGAAGGATCGCAAAGATCGCGACAAATCGGAAGAATCGGATACAATGGCGGCACCATCTGAATCTAAATTTGATGCAGGGCAGTGTGTAGCTCTAGTGGCACAAATCTTCAATCAGGTCAGTCCAGCCAGCATGAGCAAGTTCATTCGTAGCTTCCTACTGGAAACGAACTCAACGTCTATTCGTTGGCAAGCCCACAGTCTCGTGTATGCGTTCTACGACAACTGCAGCGATATAAACAAGGAAACACTGCTCCAGTGTCTCTGGAGTTTGTGGCCTCTACTCCCAGCTTACGGAAAACGCACAGCACAGTTTGTCGATTTACTTGGGTTCCTCACGCTCAACACTCGATCGCTGATCGACAAGCTACCGGACTACACTGCACAGGCAGTATCAGTGCTAAGACAGCAGAACGAGCTACTCTCGAAACACCCGAATGCCCCTATCTACACAGCCTTAGGACAGGTGTTGGAACTCGAAGGTTTCTACCTCGAATCGGAACCATGTCTTGTTTGTAATAATCCGGAAGTTCCATTTTCCAATATCAAACTATCGGCCATTAAGGTAGATTCCAAATTTACCACCACAACAACGATCGTGAAGCTCGTGCAAAGTCACACGATCTCCAAAATAGTGCTGCGCATTGCTGATCTGAAGCGGGCTAAAATGGTGCGTACCATCAATATATACTACAACAACCGCACGGTTCAGGCAGTGGTGGAACTTAAGAATCGTCCACTGATGTGGCACAAGGCACGCAAAGTCACGCTACAGTCCGGTCAAACGGATGTGAAAATTGACTTTTCGCTCCCAATAACGGCGTGCAATTTGATGATCGAGTACGCAGACTTTTACGAAACAGTGAGTGGATCAAGCGAAAGTCTGCAGTGTCCCCGTTGCAGTGCGGTGGTACCGGCGAATCCAGGCGTGTGCGGTAATTGTGGTGAGAATGTGTTCCAATGCCACAAGTGTCGTGCAATCAACTATGACGAGAAGGATCCTTTCCTGTGTCATTCGTGTGGCTTTTGCAAGTATGCCAAATTCGACTATAGCATCTACGGTCGAGCATGTTGCGCGGTAGATCCTATCGAGTCGGCCGAAGATCGAACCAAAACTGTGCAAACGATTCACACATCGCTGGAAAAAGCGGACCGTTCTTACAAATCGCTACAAAACAATAAGCAGATTCTAGAACTGCTTGTGCAAAAAGTATCCGAACACAAGCTGGATCGTACGCTCGATGAAACTATCGTTGGAGCTTCGGTAATAGGTGGTGCTGGTGGTACTTCGCAGGTTAACAAGGTCATACAGCTACTGGCCCAGAAGTACTGCGTGGAATCCAAAACCACCTTTGAGGATCTTAGCAAGATCATCCAAAAAGTGCAGGCATGCCGCAAGGAGTTGGTAGCTTACGATCGAAGCCAAATGGACGCACCCCCGTCGAGTGGTCCTGGGGCAGGTTCAATGTCAACAAGCTTCGCTTCCAACACAGGAATATCACCCAGAACAGTACCGGTTGCGTTGAACAAGTGTTACGGTTGTGCCCTTGCGTCCACCGAGCAATGTCTAACGCTGTTGCGTGCCATGGCGTCCAACATGGCCTGCAGAGTTGGGCTGTGCAGTCAAGGTTTGGTGCAAGAACTGGCCGTCAATAACTTACGTCGTGGAACTCATCAACTGCAGGACGAAGTGCGACATTTGCTGTGTTTATTAACGCGCGATCTCCCCGATGCTACAGGAGCGCTGTGTCAGTTGTTGCAAGACCGCGTTAAGATGGCACTTTCTGGTACGGTTCCCTTAGCGACGTTAGATTCGGCTGTACGACACGAAATGGCTTTACTGGAGGCGATGACCAGCCAGGACGATAGCTGTTGGGAAACGAAGCTGCGAACTGTTATTGAACTGTTCCTGCAAGCTTCCCGTGATGCCCGAGGGCCTGCCACTGCTGTCATTCATCCTTGCTTGCGTATTGTGCAATCGCTCATTTGTCCACCGCCGATACTTGCCACGACGATCTCCACTGGTACCAAGCAGCACACTAAAGAGCCAGCTTCAAGCACGCTACAAGATTTGTGCACAGTGCAACCAGTCGAAGGCATTACCGTCAGCTATGAGAAGTGGATCGCAGGAGATGCCAATCACTCGTTTACTGCCTGGAAGGCTCGTATGCCTCCGGCAGCTAATGCGAGCGGAGCAGTGGGCTCCAACCGACGTACAATGGGTGAAAGTTCATCGCTTTCAATGACCACTGCAGCCGCAACTCCGCCCCCAATCGGAACTGGTTTTCGATCGGCTCTGGAACATCGGCGAGCTACTATACGCAATGCGTACCTAGTAGAAAAGTACGCGAAACGCTGGCGGCAAAAGGCTTTGGCTAAAGGAGTGGCATCGATTCCGGTGGAGCTGCAAGCCGCTTGGCTGCAACCAATTCTTTTCAACACGAATTCGAGACTTGGGCGGCAGTTGGCCTGTGCGCTGATAACATCGCTTAGCCGCACAAACGAACGCAAACGGGAACTGCTGGATTTGCTGACCAGTTTCCTACGTTACGTCGGCGAGAGTGGAGAAGCAAGTGCTGAATTTTTGGCTCTATATCGTATGTTAGCGGATGAGACGCCCTGGCGGCAATATCTCGCCTTGAAGGGTGTTCTGACACTGCTTGTCCAATTGGTAACTGTGGAGATTGAAAAAATCCATTGTCTAGAAGAAACAACTCTTTCAACAGATCTGGCTCAAGGATATGCATTACGGCAGTTGGTTGAGCTAATGGCGCTTTTCTTGGAAAATCCACAAATTCGGAAGGCGTACAAGGGCAAATTGCTAGGGCCGGTGCTCCAGGGCTATCTCGATCTTCGTAAGCTAATTGTACAGCGAACGCGTTTAATAGATGATGCACAGGAGAAGCTGCTCGAAATGTTGGAGGAAATGACAACGGGCACCGAAGAAGAAACGGCCGCATTTATGGCTGTTTGTATTGACACGGTGCGACGTACGCCAACAACAGACGTGAAGACGCCGGTCTTCATGTTCGAGCGTTTATGCTCAATAATTCATCCGGAGGAAAACGATGTGGGCGAATTTTTCCTCACTCTAGAGAAAGATCCCCAGCAAGAGGACTACCTGCAGGGGCGTATGCTGGGAAACCCATATCCCTCTCATGAGGCTGGTCTCGGACCGCTGATGCGCGATGTGAAAAACAAAATCTGTATCGACTGCGAGTTGGTGGCTTTGCTGGACGACGATAACGGTATGGAGTTGCTGGTTCACAACAAAATCATCAGCCTAGATCTGCCGGTAAAGGAGGTGTACAAGAAAATATGGCTGCAGGAAGGTGGAGAGCGAGACAGCATGCGAATCGTGTATCGAATGCGTGGTTTGCTAGGTGACGCAACGGAAGAGTTTATAGAAACGCTGAATGCCAAGAGCCAAGAGGAGGTTGACAACGAGCAGCTGTACCGCATGGCGAATGTGTTAGCTGACTGTGGAGGGTTGAAGGTAATGTTGGAGCGTATCGGGAGCTTGCAGAACGTGTCGAAATCACGCACCTTGCTGCAGGTGCTGTTGAAGTTGTTCCTGCTAAGCGTGAAGGTGTCCCGTTGTCAGGAGGTACTTTGCCAGCCGGAGCTAGGGGCCATTAACACGCTTCTGAAGGTGTTGCAATTGTGCCTGCAAAGCAGCGAGAGCGACACACAACAGTCCGCTGTGACGGAGCAATTGCTGGAGATCATGGAAACGATTTTGTCCAAGGCTGCATCGGACACGTTGGACACGTTTTTACAATTCTCACTTACGTTCGGAGGACCGGAATACGTGCAGGCGCTACTGTCGTGCACCAACTGCTCCAATGTTCGCTGCAATCCCTCAGTACTGCGGCACCTAATCCGTGTACTTGCGGCACTAGTGTACGGAAATGATATCAAGATGGCACTTCTATGCGAACACTTCCGTTCCGTGTTCGATTTTGATCGATTCGATGCGGAACGCAGTGCTGAGGAAGAGTTCAAGATGGAGCTGTTCTGCGTACTGACCACTGGCATTGAGCACAACTCCATTGGTGGAACGCTGAAGGATTACATAATGAGTTTGGAAATTGTGGAGAAAGCACTCAACTACATAAAGTCCCATGCACCATGCGTGAAACCGACACTGCTGCGCACCGACTCGGACGAGTTGAAGGAATTCATATCGCGCGCCTCGCTCAAATACATCCTCCGCTTCCTTACCGGTCTAGCGACAAAGCACGAAGCGACCCAGCTAGCCGTTGCACAGGACATAATTCCCATCATTCATCGTCTGGAGCAAGTGTCAAGTGACGAGCACGTTGGATCGTTGGCAGAAAATCTTCTCGAAGCATTGTGCACTGAACCGGCCACCGCGAAACGCGTACAAGAGGTGCGCGACTTTACGCGTGCGGAGAAGAAGCGGCTTGCCATGGCGACTCGCGAGAAGCAGCTGGACGCGCTTGGAATGCGCACGAACGAAAAGGGACAGGTAACTGCGAAGGGTTCCATCCTCTCGCAGATCGAGAAACTGCGCGAAGAAACGGGACTGGCTTGTTTCATCTGCCGCGAAGGGTACGCCTGCCAACCGAACAAGGTGCTCGGCATCTATACCTTCACCAAGCGCGCCAACGTGGAGGAGTTTGAGATGAAGCAAAAGAAAACGATCGGCTACACTACGGTGACACATTTCAACGTTGTGCACGTAGACTGTCACATGAATGCCATCAGATTGGCGCGATCGCGTGATGAGTGGGAGAGTGCATCGCTGCAAAATGCAAACACACGCTGCAATGGACTACTTCCGCTGTGGGGCCCAGATGTAAGCGAATCGTCATTCTCGTCGTCGATGGCACGCCACAACAACTACATGCAGGAATGCACGCAACGATGTGAAATCACGTTCGCCAGCTCGATGCACGATCTGAAGCTGCTTCTGTGGCGCTTTGCTCAGGAAAAGAGCTTCCACGAGGACGCAGGTGGAGGTGGACCACAGTCGAACATGCATCTGGTAGCATATCTGCTGTTTTACGGACTGTACACGCTGCTGTCGTCTCGTTCGTACTCGCGCGAGGAGATGATACTCACTGGCTTCATCGGCCTCAAACCATCAGAACGTTGGTTGGAGTGTGCGTACGAAGCGGAAGGCCCGCTGTATCTGCTCACCATGTCACTGGCTTTGCATACGCCTGAGCTGTGGTCACGCCACAAGCAGGTGCACCTGCAGCGACTCATAGCGATCGCTCAGGCCCGACACGTAAGCCCAAATACAGTTTGCAAATTCTTGGCCCCCGCCGACAAGCGTCCCAAGGACTACTCGATCTACAAGCCGTATCTGATGTTCTGGGGTCTGATAGACCTGATCTATCGCAACTTCTTCCGCACCGTCGGGACGCCGAAGGATGAAGACTGGCCGATCTCGCTGTTTAACTACATTCGCCGAAATGATGAGTCGCTGCTCAAGACAGCCGACACCACGTTGCAAACATTTACCGAGGAGTATTTACCCTGCGCTTCGTTTGGTGAATTCTGCGATGTGGCAGGTAAGAATTACTTACTTTACTGCTAGTGCAAACAACAAATACGTTGGTATTGTCATACGGACTTTCTTCCTCTTAAATAGGACTACTTGGAGACATAGAGAATCCAGATGCTTGGATGGAAGAGCTATTGCAAGCGTTGCCAGCACCGGGAGGATCGTCAGCGGCAGGATCGAGTGCTGCGGGTGGTGGTTCAAGCAGCGGAGCTGGTTCTGGAGCAACTGCAGGATCCAGTAGTACGGAATAGGAATAGGGCGCATCGTGTTAAACATATTCAGAATCATGCTTAGCGAAATTCAACTACTACTACTACTTTCTTATTTCATTTAAATATGTTGTGATGCTTTCATGTAATCTTTGTCACGTGCGGCAATGCTGTAACCCCTATTGTAATAGCCGGGGTGAATACATACATATATCTTAAAATAATGCTAATGCGTATTAAAACTACAATTTATTTTGTCACGAAATGGTGTTAACTGAAATAAACGAAACAATATAGTTACAAGTAATAGTATGTAACATTGATGTGAAGATATTACACCTACAGGGTGAGTGAGATGAAGTAGCTGCAACAAAGTAAAATTTCATATTTTTCTATTTGTTTTAAAAAAAAGCAACAAAATGTCGGAAATTTCATCAAATTCTGTAATCAATTCATATTTATTCGAATTGGCCACCTTCGGCACGAATTATGGCCTTAAAAATTCTGCTGGGCTTAATTCATGATTTATTACATCCGGACTGTTGTGGAGACAATCGTCAGAATTCCGGAACTAGGAACTTGATTTCATTTGCTGCATTCTGGCTTGGTGACGTTTTATGTTCTTGCTTAATCTCGTTGACTTGCCACGCTGAGCTTGGACGTTACCTCCATTTTCATCACATTTTCGGAAAAAATGATCCTTCGTGATTGTCGAACCATCTTCTTCGTCTGATTCGTGAGTGGCACGTCCTGGGTACTTGTTCGAAACAGATTCTGAACTAATGCTAGTTATTGGAGGCTCTATCATTCGATCTCTATCCGTTTTTTGCTGTTCTAAAATGGCAATGCGTGCTTCCTTGTTTCGATTCAACCATTCATATACTTTCATTGCCAATTTAGTATCCGTTTCCATACACTCGAGGTTAGCTGGATCGTATGTTTTGTGATGATAATGTGTCATAAAATTATTTACTACATGATTGTCCAATCCTGCATTATTAACATATCTTTTCTTGTTCTGTCCCTGTAGATACTTGATATCTGAAAGACATGAAAGGAAGAAGGTTGTATTAAAACTATCGTGTATCTACCACCTCTCCAAACAGAACGCCAACTGTACCTTCAAAAAACTTTGAGTTTTGTATTAATATCATCTGACCAGGGCAGGCTTCCCGAAGCATTTTAGCAACGTTATGCGTTATGTTCGTTTGGGTGGTAATGAACAGCTCACCAAAATGAATCGTTTCATTTTGCAACAGGAACTGGTTGCGCGGCAAAAACGAAATGCTTTCTGCATTTTCCAGCATCAATTCTAACGTACTCGCTATGCCGGTACTCCACTTTGTGCTGGGCACAAGCATTTGTTCGTCATTATCATAATTGTATTGCTGCGTGGTAGGAAGATTGCGCGTTAAAATAACTTTATAAGAACGACATGCTGCAGAAATGCTTACCGTTTCACCAGGCAGTATGTTTATGATGGCACCACGTTTGGCGTGTGCCGGTTCCTGCCTGAATGCTTGCGGCAGCGGCCGGACATATTTGATATCCGATTTAATCGGAAAACCTTCATCAATGGCCCACAGATAGTACCAGTTGGTTTGATTCAGATCCACCAGTAGTTCTTCGACCTCGCAGCGTATCCACCGCTGGAGTTGATTACTGCGCAGTGCTACTAAATCGCCCGGCTGAGCTGGTTTACCGGATTGAACGTGTCGAACTGTATCGTAAATTATTCCATACTCGTTTTCACAGTGCTCGTTGAATGTGACCGCAAACTTGGCTTGCTCATGTTCCTGCATGCATGCCGTTTCCGTTTTATAATAGAAGCAATGGGGATCAATGTAATGCGTAATGTGTATATGATCCAGCGCCATTGTGAGAGGTAGGTAGATAAAACTTATTGAGTCACGGGTAAAACTAAGTTATCGAGTGGACGACCCGGTTTTCGTACGAACACAATTTTCGTTCCGCCGACGTTGTGTGCCGCTTTTCAGGAATCGTCAAACTAGCAAAATGACAGGTAGCTTATTGTTTACTTTGATACATTTGACAGACACCGATAAACAACAACAATTTGCGAAAATCCAGCCGTGTATAGAGATCCCGCAACAACAATGTGATGTACCGCGAATCGGTTAAACAATCGTATTTTATCATTATTACTGTGCACTAAAATAACTTTCCAACTGTGAGCTATCGTGCGGAGTGATGTCCAGTGTGAGTTCTGATTGCGAATCTTCCTGCTATACGGAATCGGAAGCCGAAAGTGATTATGTTACGCATGAGGTAAGAAAGCATCGTAAACATTAGAAGCAAAGCAGAGCTTTTAAATAATAATATAATTCCTTCGTCGATAGGAAGGACAACCGACGGTGGAGTTCAATCACACCCTTGAGGTGGAAGATATAATTCGGGAGCATGTGGATGTTACGACCAAAAATGCAGTCGGTCTCAACCATCAATACAAAGCGAAGCTGCTAGTTCTGCGGCAGCAACTAGAAGGGTTGCTTTCACGATGTCAAACCCGTTTAGTTGAGGTAGAAAAAAATCTAGATGATATCCGGTTAAATTTAACACCAAAAACACGTCCAGCACGACCTCGCCATCCCGGGTACATCTGCGGGCAACCGTTTTTCAAGGATAACGAGCTCTATCCCGGCCCACACAATGAGGATTATCTGTACCGAAAGAACGTCAAGAAGGAGTTTTTCCCTCTGGATATGTTTGAAACGATAGACACGCTATGGACACGCGGGGACAAGCAGATGCTGCGGGATAGTGTAGCGAGTCAGGCATACGAATTCGTACGAAGGGAAAACCAACTGCGGGAAAAAATGTCCATCAATTCGGACAATGCAAGGCGGATCATAAAGGAGAGGATCGAAATGAAAGCCCTGCCTTTGGAAGAGATTTGGCAGAAAGCACAAGCTTACGATGGTAAATATGGGCGCCAAAAGTTCGACGTGGACTGGTTAAAAATATCGAACGCCATCATGAACGGACGACATTCGGCGGCCGCATGCGAAGGTATGTGGAATAACTATCTACTGCCCGGTTTGAAAAGGTCCATGTGGACGCCCGATGAAGAATCGAGACTAGTCGCGGCTGTTGAAGCCAACAGGCGCACGAACTGGGTGCTTATAGCGATGAGCGTGGAAAACCGTTCCGAGTACCAGTGTTTAGTGCATTATCAGACCAACTTTTCCGAACTATCGCAGATCAAAAAGATGCCCTGGACGCAAGAAGAAGACGATCAATTGCTACGCCTAGTGAATGAAAACCGCATCGGAAACAATATCATATGGAACAAGGTCGTTGAACGTATGCCCTACCGTAACAAGGTGCAGGTTTATCATCGCTACAAGTACACCCTGTTGCGCCCGCTCCGTGGAACCAAATTTACGGCTGAGGAGGACTGTGTAATTACGGCGTACGTGCAGCAGTTTGGTGATGATTTTAAATTCTTCCCCGAAGATCTGCTACCGGGAAGGACCACGAAACAGATCCGGGCGAGGTACACGAACACGCTGCGCTTCGTCAACACCCACGTTGGTTGGAGCCTGGACGAGGACAAGCGTCTAATGAGCTACATCGCGGAGCATCTTACCGAGGAGGGCCCGCAAAAGATTTCCTGGGCCGAGTGCTCCAAATATCTCGGGAACCATTCACGGCTAAGTTGCCGCACGCGGTACTATACTATAGAGAAGTTTCTCGAGCGTAATCCCAACGCAACGCTGGAGAGTGTGCCGAGAAGGGAAAAGAAAAAGCTTTCCTCTACGGTGACGGGTAAGAACTGGATAAAAACTATAGTGGAAATCAAGAGCGCCCCGAAGCTGACCCAGAATGCCGGAACACCGTTCAATCCGCTCGAAGTCGGAAAAACTTCGGTGGCCGAATGGAGTTTGTACGAGCAGATGAAATTTTGCTTTCGCTACAAGTTCGGTTACAATCTGACCGTTAATACTCGGCACAATCACATCTATAAGGGTACGAAAATTCTTCTCCATCTTTTAGAAGGATTTTATGGGCCATCCGTCGAAACTGTACCATTTTCTAGCTGCATGATCCATCCCAAGACTGAAGCATTGCAGATGCAGCAGGCCATACTGCAGAGCCCTTTGGATTGGGCCCATCTCGTGTCTATTATGCAGCCTAAGATGACGCTCACGGGTGAGGCGATGTTGTTTTGTCGCATTCCTCCCAACTATAATACGGTGCTGGGTTTGCGGGGCGTTTGCCTAAATGCTTGCAGCGAGCAAACGAAACAAACCCTAATAGAACAAAAGCCCAAAAAACTCGCTTCGTTCGATCAAACAATGTACGACCAGGCAATAGGAGTGTTCGTAGAGCGTTTCCGTAAGATATTTCACTGGACCATGCTTTTAATGATGCTCAACATTGACGATGTATCGCTCGAGAGTGAAGAACCGTTGCGCCATCAACCGGGCGGTATTGATAATTCGACGATAATCGTACCGGTCAAGGTGGATACACTGATGAACGTTGGGAGCTGTGCTTCGCATCCGGAACAAATGGACACAAGTACCGTGGCGGAAAACAATCTAAGCCTTGTTACAAATATAACAATCATCGATCCGAAGGATCTTCCCGCTGTTCCCGAGTATCAGGTCAGGGAAAATGGTACAGTCGACGGAATGGAGTTTAAATGTCAACAGTACTTAAATCACTCTCTAGCAACAACGAGCAATAGCACTAGAAAACGGGAATCTAGCACCAAAACTTTGAAGTCAAAACATAGATCACAAACGAGCAAGAACAGCAAATCGTTGAGTGTTGCAGTTCCTCATAATGCTACAGATCATACCGAACAATATAGCTCTGGGATGTTACCAAATCATCCAACGTTCGCTATCATCAAAACCCCCCAAGAACTATCATTGATGCAACAGCACCAAAACTTAAGTACCTTTGTTGGTCACATGGCTTCCCATGGAACTGCCGCCCCGACTGTTACGGTTAAGAAAGACGATTATACTAACATTATTTACGACGGACAAACGGATGCTAAAATGTGTTCTATTGTTGAACCAAGCCAAGAGTGCAGAATTCAGGACAGAGCAACTCCTTCCGAAGGGTTTACGGTTCCTTTGGAAATGCCTCAACAGCAATTGGTGAGCAATGACGAACGTGCAGAAAGTGGCACATGTGCCAAAGTAGATGCGATCAGTACCAGCCCTGTATCAGCAAGCGAAGATATTGTAATGATCGACGTTGATCGTCATGCTTCCAACGAACAAATAACCATAATTTCTAACACACGTAAGTAAAACGCCATTCATTAACGAACTGATAATTGTACGTTTGATTATGTATGTTCTAGCTCGCGTAATTCAAGCACTGGAATGCTTTACCGTAACGAAACCAAACATGCTGGACCCACACAGTCGGATTGCATACGAAGGAAATTGTCCAGCGCCTAACGTTATTGGTAAGTGTTGGTACATTAAAGTTTAACGTTTAGGTGGTTAGTGCTGAACTAAAACAATAAACTCCATCTAGATGATCTCAATTACGGAAGTGGGTCCATGGAAATGCCACCGCTTGTTGACAACCATTGTAATCGGAATCAGGGTGAGTGGTTTTGTGTGATGGAGGAAGTTTTTAAGACTATTGTTGGCTCGTTTCTTTAGGTAACAAAAGGCAAAAAACGGAAATCGATGTAGATGCCGCCGATCATTTGGATGTGGACAGCACTGTTGTAACGGAACCAGCCCCAAGCGCAAAGTTCGATTCCAACGAAGAGCTTTTGACCAACATCGCTGAACCGCTTACCGCCGTTGATATTATTCGAATGTTGCGCGCGCGGCATAACGCAAAGTATTGCGAAGATAGCGAAGAAAATGAAGACGACTTTGAAAGTGTATCAAATGGCTAATAGAAAAGATATGCAGAACTTCGTACGAATCGATATGATCCGTTTATTGATCGTTGGTTATATGTACTTATATCAACACGCACAAATGTATAAAATCATGGAAAGAATTAGTCCGATGGAGGGTGATGAGATGCTTGATTAAAAGCAATATTGATGTTTGCTTACGTAAAGGTGTTAGCCAAACGTCGCATGCGCCGTGTGTTTCGATCCTGGTCCCGAATCTTCTTTTCCATCTCGGCATCCGTAAGCGTCTCGAGGAATGGTGCCCACTGGTCAGCTTCGCTCGGTGTACGGAAAGGTACCTCCACCGTGGCCAGGGGAGTCTCACTGTATGCATAGGTGCGCTGATGCCATGACAGCTGACCGCGAATGGAGTACGAGATGGCCGTAACAAATTCGCCGCCCAATCCCAGCTCGGCACACAGCTTGATGGCAAACTCCTCCGGGTTATTTTCCTTCTCCGCCATATCCCATTCGACTTGATCGACCAGAGATGTGTTTCCAACGTGAATGTTTAGCTTTACCAATACCCGCTGATCGGAACCTTCCTCCAGCACGACCGGCTCGTTGGGGTATGCCTCGATCTGCTGCCGTATGGCGGCCGCAATCGCGGGAACAAACGGCGTTGGATTGAGGTCCAGATCATCGCACAACACTTCGGCAAATTGTTCCGGTGTGATCATGGATTCGTTTCGGTTCCATGTGAAGGTGTCTCGAAGCTTTTGACCTTCGATCTCCATGTCCAAGCGTATCGGAACCAAAATTTCGGTCTGAGATGCGTTCTCCACGTTCAGCGTCGGATCAGTATCATCGAAGCACATCGGGAACGTGCGCACTTTTTTGTTGTACACGCGATTTCGATTGATTGGCGTGGCCTGCGGTACTGCGTCGAGGTGGCTCGAATTTGGCATTGTCGGAACCCATGGCGGCTGTTTCTTGCTCGATTTACTCTCCCTTGGCGCAGGAGGCTCGGACGTATGCACAGATACGGCCTTATACTTTTCATCATTCCCATCGAGAACATCCTGCACTTCGGTCGCTTTTAGCAAAGAAACGGAACTGGATAGCAAATGGTTGCTGATGCCGGAATCCAACAATCGTTTGCGCTCTTCATTAGTCAGTAAGCGCCGAGACATGCCCGGATACTTCTTGTACAAGCTGCCCCTGAAGAGGCGCAAGTAATTTCCAACCTATAATAATCACCATATTAGTAGCCGAACTTTGTGCTGGACCCATCGACAATCCCCCAGGAACATACCTCCGATCCGACACAGTAATATTCGCCATTTTCTTCCACCTGAAAACTTATCGGTTTATCACCGTACGTCTTTAATGCCATGGTAAAATCCGTACTTGCTTTCACGAAATTAGTGCGATTCTCAGTATGTTTGCCGAAAAACAACAAGCCGCTCTTCGGGCGTTCTACACAAATGCTACAAACACGCAAAATGATGTCAAGCACATCGCTTCTCTACTGCACAACTTATATCGTTATCTGTTCTCCGTCTTTTCTGCGCTGAGAGCCATTCATCTGAGCGTACAAAAACCTTACATCCGACAGCCAAACACGTTCACTTCCAGATTTCAACTCCTCCATCACATTGTGAAAACGGTAATCACGACAAACGTCAACTACACGTTTGACGTTCGATTTCATTGATTGTGTTGTGTTGCAAAAAAAAACTGTGTGTGCAATAGCGATAGTAATAAAGTTATTATTAAAATTCACTAATTGCACTGCTTCGGCGCTTTGGGGAAAACGTTTTCTCGACAATCGTGTTTCACCAGACCAAGCAGTACTCCAGATTTCCGACGACGATGAGTCCACTAATGTCCAAGGCGTACTCGCTTTGCCATTTCCGTCCCGGGTTCAATTTGGTAGTTCGTTTGTTTTCAGTATCAATTTATCACAACACACGGTAAGATGGTGTAATTGCGTATGGAGCTAATAGAGCACCAGGCCTATTTCGCTTGTGACCAGAACCAGATGGTCGTACCAGGCATCCAGCGCCAGCCAATGCACTTTGTTTTATTTACAGTTTCTAAAAGTTATATAATTATTTACGTTGCAGATTGGCCGAGGTAGGCAGACTAGAGCTGCCAAAGGCGCAAGGCAAATACGAAACGGGCCAACTATTCCTACACCGAGTATTCGGGTATCGCGGTGTAATACTGTTCCCATGGCTGGCCAGAGTGTATGACCGTGATCTACCGAACCAGTCTAAAGGAAACCAGCTGGAAAGTGTCGCTTCGGAGTCGACCGAAGGCGGTGCTGCCGCTAATACGAGCAAAGAAGTTCAGAAGAAAACGCACACATTCTACCAGGTGTTGATTGATCAGCGAGATTGTCCGTATATACGTGCCCAAACGGAAGCCGTGACGTTTTTGGGCAACCAAGAATCAAGTCGAAGTTTATACGCTATTCCCGGCCTGGATTATGTGGCGCACGAGGACATACTACCATACAGCTCTGGGGAGCAGCATCCTTTGCAGCACGAGTTGTTTGACAAGTTCTTAGCTCACCAGCCCGATAAAGATCCTCCGTTTGTAGCGCAGGAAACATTGCGCGCATGGCAGAAGAAGAACCATCCCTGGTTGGAACTGTCCGATGTGCACAAGGAAACGACGGAGGGCATTCGCGTAACAGTCATACCGTTCTACATGGGCTGCAGGGAAACGCCAGCAGCTTCAGTCTACTGGGTAAGTACGAACGAAATTGTACGAAGGCAAATGGCAGATTCAATCATGACGTTTCTCTCTTTTAGTGGCGCTATTGTATTCGATTAGAGAACCTAGGCGAGCTGAGCGTACAGCTGAGGGAAAGACACTGGAGAATATTTTCACTTTCTGGCACGCTGGAAACAGTTCGCGGACGAGGTGTAGTCGGTCAGGAACCCATTTTAAGTCCCCGTCTTCCCGCGTTCCAGTACAGCTCACACGTTAGTCTGCAAGCACCCAGCGGCCACATGTGGGGAACGTTCCGTATGGAGCGCGAAGATGGTCACATGTTTGATTGTCGTATTCCGCCGTTCTCGCTCGAAAGTAAACCAGATGATAACAGCGGAAACGGCAGTATCGACGACGCAAATTCGAGTCTTGGAGTGTCCTCCAAACAGCCGTCTTCCGGCACAGGATCGAGTGGGGGTGGTGACGAAACAATACCCTCTTCCACTACGACGACAACGACATCCTCGAAACCAAATACTAAAAATAACAAACACGATGGAGATGACAATGTTTGATCATCAGCTCGATTTTTGCAATATCGTTTACTCTACTAAGGTATGAAAATCCAGCGGTCAATCAAGGGCCATAATCGGGAGACGCACGCTCAGTCAGAATTCATGTAAATAATCCTATATATCGTTAAATTTATTGAACTGCAAGGAGAATATAAGCGTATCTTAGAACAAATCACACAGGGTATCCACTCAATCGTCCTGGTAGTATCGACTGTCGTCCTCCACATCGTCTGGTTCTGGAGGATCGAAATCGCGCACCTTCACGTCAGCATCCTCGCCGTACTGTATTACATTGTCAATCATTAACAGCAGATCGGCCACATTTTCCTCGTCGTTGATGTTAAGCGGAGTAAAGCGAACCAAACTAAAGTCCTCAATGAGCATACCGATCGTTTCCGACAACTTGCGGTATTTACGACCCCATGAGGACTCGTTCGTAACCTCACCGAGCAGTGCATGCGCGTCTGGGTCGAGATATTTGTCCATCTGTCCACGGTGTCCCTTGCTTAGCAAATCCATTTTGCTGAGTACATTCACATGCGGAAGCTCCATGTTAGCCATCACGCTTAATGCGGCCATCGTGCCGGACAAAAACTTGGCACCGTCGATCATAAACTGTGAATCTACGAGAAATACCGAGCAGAGGCGAAAGTTCCACGATTCCAGCAACCGGGCCAACGTGTTACCCGCTTTCAGATGTGTGTACAGTTCGATTTGACCAGGCATATCAAACAGAATATAATCATCATCAGGTTCCTCGATGCCGGTAGCATCTTCCTCATCCTCGGAACCGACACCACACAGCTGATCGCGTAGCCAATCGGAATGTTCGATGAGGTACTCGATACAGAAGATCAAACCTCCATTCGGTCCGTACCGAAGCTCCTCGTCCTCCATAGCATCATCCAATTGGATCAGATCCCGAATGTCCAGGAAGGGCTGGTAATCGAAATGTTCCGCGGCTGGATCCAAATTGACTACTTTTATCATCCGCTTATCATCGAAGCCGTGCCGTTGCATTGTCGCACAATATGTGGACTGAAATGAAATACAGACCGTCATGAAATATACCAAGCGAGATGCCTCGAACGTGCCACTACTAACCTTGCCGCTCCCGGCCGGTCCCATTACGAGCTGTCCGTATCTCATGGCGCACTTGTATTCCACGGATTAATTGTTGAAACGCCCGCAAAAGAAATAAACAAATGCATGTGGAGTTGACAAATTTCGCGGTACTGCAGCATGCCCCGTATTCGCCTCGAGCGAACTGAGGTGTGATCATTTACCAACCTTGATCAGGCGAAACTGTCATTCGGAATTTTATACCAACACGAACGTTGCCGAACATGGTCGAAATTTGATAATTTCGCCCGAAGTTTGACAGAACGGACGAGCCGAGGCTGTGGTTGTGGTTGTGCGTGAGTAGGTCCCAGTTGGCAGCCATTTTGTTAGTCCATTTAGAGAGTTCGTCCGTGGTAGTCGTCATTGTCGTGCGCGATCTAGAAAACCGCAAGGAAGATCATCTACTGAACTTCAGAACCCTACGAGGTACTCTAGTATTGCAACAATGTCGGAACGCGAAAATAATATCTATAAGGCGAAGCTGGCTGAACAGGCCGAGCGGTACGACGGTAAGTGCGAAAAGATAATTTTCTTCCCGAGGGACCACTTTTGCACACGCTATCTTGAGGCCTCCAATTTGCCGCATACTGGGAGGAGTCCGAGTCGGAGCGATTTAGAACCCGTTTCCTGTAACGCATTTGCGATGAAATCATCGCCGATAGGTGGGAATTCAGTTGTGAGGAAATTCGTCCTGCCTCAGTTTGCTGAGTTTAGCGGAAATAGTATACTTTTTTCATTGAAGAAACAACCGTTGTTAAGCGAAAAGACAAAGTGGCGATGAGTCGTCTCGTGACTGTGTGCATGTGTGTGAGATGCCAAATCTGCCGCCGCCACTGGACACGCCGCCTGCAATTTTCGTGTTTCGCAGATGCGATGGAGCCGCCATAAATTGGGAAATGATCTCAATTTTCGCCCAAATTTCTGGTAAAAAGTTGGTTGAGTGAAAAGCAATGAAAATTTGGTGGGTCACATTTAAGAGAGCGAAAAAAGGCTCCTTTGCGGAGTTTTCGCTGTAATTGTGTGAGTGTGATTCGGTACGCGCGCGCTGATGAGCTCATGAAACGTGCGTGCGCGTGTGTATGTGTATGTGTGTGCGCGAGTGGGCCAGAGGTAGAAAGCTAGGTGTAGTGTGGAAATGAACAGGAATAAGAGGAAACAACCTCAGGAAGAATGTAGTCTGTTGGAGAAGATAAAAAGAAGACGGTTAGGCGAGGGACCGCAGTGGGGTGAGTGAGAGAGCAATACCGTCGAAAGAGAGTATGCGCGGGAATGTTTTAGCGACGGGCAGCAGTTAGCAACGTGCTTTTTGAAATCGTTGGTGCGAAAGAGAAAGGTACGCGAGCGAGAGCTCAAACCCGTAATAGTGAAGTAGCTTGAACCGGAGTTGGAACTGTACATGTATGCAAGACTCTAGCTAAGCTGTGGGTATATTTGACGCGGGTGTGTGGGAGGGGAGGAGAGTAGAAGAAAAAATCGACAACGAAAAAAGGTAGAGTTGGACGGTGGGAAGGAAAGGAGAAAAATCGATGAAGGGCAGCTGCTTCTATTGGGAGCCTCCAAAGCACACATAAAAGAGGAGTGTGAATATGATACCGGGGAGCGCAAGCACTCTTATAATTTTTCATTCGAATTTGATGCGTCATATTGGCGAGAGAATTCTGTTTTTTTTCCTACGGCTTCCGAGCCCCCAAATACGTTGCAATTTCAGGTAGATTTTTCAGTTCCAATATTCCGCTCATGTTAACTAGCTTGTTGGGTTGTAGATAGGGTTACGCCGATAACAATAAGTTGAATTAATTCAAAGAAATCATTGGTTGGCCAATCGTTGTTGATGGCTGGAAGACGATGTTGCTAAAATGCGTTTTTCTGCCATCCGGTATCCGTTTTCCGGTTAGGAAGGATTGAAAATTCAAGAGAATGGACTTGCACCAACACATTCGCATGAGGCGTATAGGTTCTCGCACACGACGGAATACAGCCAGTGGTGGTGTTAGTTCATCGTCGGTAACTACTGAGAACAGCAAATATGTTGCCGATATGTGCTAGGCGTGCTTGTGTATGACTGTAGAATCAAGTCGGTCCAATATCCACCACTACCAACGCAATTCGCGCAATTGGAATGAGGCTCGACGATTGGCGTGGTCGTTGCTACTACCTTCTTTCTTTTCTGCATATTTTTCGGAATTCAGAATTTCGGATAGTTTCCTTACATCATTCCACATGTTAGGTTAAAAGAGAAAATTTAAATGTTAACGGATTAAATGACAGACGTATGTAATTTTCATTACACTTTGAAAGGTAGAAATTGTAGAATACGGACAAAAAAGATTTGTACACTCACATGCAAACACTTGCCATGTTGGCCTTGTGATAGGTGTGCGCTGTAGTACTTCCAGACGGAATGGTGGGCGCGTGTCGTCAGGTGCGCGGGTGCTTCTTTTCTATGAACGTTCTATCGAAAGTATACTCGTATTTTCTTAGCAGTACTTCAGTTTTAACTACTGGTGAAGTGAAGTACAGTTACACAGATATGTTATGTATGTGGGCGTGGGGCAGGGGAGGGGAGGGGCGAAATACACGGCGATTTCCAAAATCGGATGTCCGGAAGGCTGGACAAAGAAAAAAAAAGCGATGGGAGTGGGTTGATCAAAAAGGAAGGTAATCGCGCGATGACGAAAGAGCTACATAATATTACATCTCCGACTGCTAAAAAAAACTACTCCCGGTCTACGACGATATTACCGCACTCCGCTAGCTACAAAAATCATGGTGTCACTGTTAAGCACGAGTGATGTCCAAGTAGGCTGTGTGACGTGAAGATGTTGATGGCGAGCCATTTGGTTCACTGCGCAGGTCCATTTCCAGATCATCCGTACAGATCAGAAATGTACATTGTCTTTTACACTTTCTCCGTAGCTTTTGAAAGAAAAGCGGAAAAGTTGACCTGAAGCTATCGGAAAATATATTGCAATCCTTTGGCACTATTCAGTTTGATAAATTGTAAACCTGTAGAAGTGCTTTATTTTCATATTATCTTTTGGGCTCTATATGAATACTCTTACTACATGCTTTTTATCATGTACCGAAAAACAATATGTACTTTTTAAACTTTTTACGGCTATATCCATTAGCCAGCTATCTCTATATCTTAATGATCCAAAGCTGTAGACGGTCCTCGGTCTAAGAACAAAATTCAATCAGAAATCCGGTAATGTTGTTGAGTAGTGCTTTACCGAATTTGCTAAGAGACCGGTTCACCCTTTTTTGGATACGCCTTTAGCAATTGGGATTTAATATGTCAAGCACTTCACGCGTATGGTTTTGCGGTTCAGTATAATGAGTTATAACATACATGAATGTGAGCTATGGGAAAGCCCAATAAGTTTTAAGCATTCGATCTTATACGCCGAAGGATTTTGGTCGATTCTCATCTAGATAAACTATTCCTGTCAGCCACACCCAGTGTAAGATAAAGCATTCATCTAACTGGTTAAAATGGTTTTCAACTATTGTGTGATATGATAGGTCGTTACAGAAACCCTTATCGTATGTATAAACCAGACAGGTGTACATAATTATACAGGTAAAGGAAATGTGTAATTTTTTCACGAAAGTAAATTATCTTATTTATATCATTGCCACTAAATTTGTTCATATGTTTTGTAATTAAATGTGTGAATTGATAACATAACAACACTCGTCTGCAGAGCTGCATCAATAACGTGTAGAATATCGTTATAACTAGGCGAACAAAGGGTTTTAACCTTTCCAGGAACGGTTGCGTGAAAGCTGATGATTGTGGCGGATTTTCCATTTCGCCAGCCACCAATACCAGATATAAATAAAAAGGGTTAATATGTGGATAAAGATTGAAGCACACGGGGTCACATGGTAATAGAAGCGCGGGCGCCCTGATAAAGAACGAGGCATTGGGGTCTGCTGTGTAAGTAGGTAACCATGATGAATTGGTCTTGGGTGGGCAAAAATCGATACTGAATCCTACAAAAATACAAGGCGAACTACACAGAATTGTTGTTACTAAAACATACGTTTTGGGTTTGTCATGCCGTTTCACACAAAAACGAAGAGGTGAATCGACTGTTGGTCGATTGATTTGACCACGTACAATGTTCTACTTAGAACACCACGAGGGTTGTCTGTCTCTGCATTGTTGGATGTGCTATTTGTTCGTTCTGCGTGACTAGTTCATGTGATTTTTTTGTTGGGCTTCATTTTGAACCCTTTGAAATTCATGTTATATAGTACATCATGTTCAGTGTTGGTCGTTTGTGAATGCACCAGTGGCTTCCACACTGTGCCGACAAAAACGGAAGAGAGCATGTTTTAAAAAATGTAGAAAGGCATTTGGACTACATGACGGACGGCTTTAGGTGTGTAACAGATAAAAAAAATCACAAAATGTAGAGTCGGAAAATACAGCGAGCTATATAGATTTTCGATATTGGAAGGTTTGATTACATTCTCAGCAGAATAGGTTCAAATTGATGTTAATTTGATGTACACAAGGCCACTGCCGGTTGTACTCTGATAGGAAGGCTGATTCTTTTCCTTGCACACTTTTATTTCACTGTACCATACAGTTGTATGTTTCACAAGCTTAATGATTTTAGCAAACTTCCAGCAAAACCAATTTTGGGGATTTTTTCTAGGTATTACAACTTCGAAAAGCTACAATTTTACATTGAAATTGTTGAATATTCTTTTTTTTTGGTGATACAGTTAAACGTAGGGTGTGGTTCAGTGTATGTTGTTATGTAAAACACAGTTTTCTGCTAGGGACACAAACGTGTTCAATCAGAAAATAAATAAATTAATTATCTCAGTGTGATACGATTGTTCCGTAGCACGCGGGAATGCATATTGATTTGAACTTATCTCTTCTCAGGTGAATGAATTGATTTGATTTTATGCCGATTCTATCAAAAGATGAGATAATGAACACAACCAACGGGTAGAAAAGTAAAATAACATGATGGGAATATGATCTAAGAGCTTTGCTGTTGCATGTGATGCATTTGAAATAATAAATTTCAGTGTAATACAAAGTATTGCACAAGTGCCGATATTGTTGAATTCTTAACATATTTACAATATGTCAGCAGAAATCAATGGAACAGAGTTCAAAGGCAATATTTTTAGAAGATATGATTTGATGATAATGATTATAATTACTATTATAAACTGTATAGAAAGTGGTTTTAACATAGCTTTTGATGTTGTATTAAATACTTTAACTTTTACATGATTTGTTCCGTTTTTGAAAATGTTCACTTTCTTTCGGCAACTTGAAAATGCTATTCAGTTTTGTAATAAATATGTCCTCATAATACGTGTGTGTCATGTTTTTGAGTAAATGTGTTGTTTTTCTCCTACACTACTGTTGCGTAATTGCCAGTTTCATATTGCGGTTAGCGTGGGGTGGGATGTGGAGTTGAAGGTAATATCATTCACATTCATTACTGTGCTCCTAGGTTTACATTGTGTGTCATCTTTTAAATTACATTCTCCTAGACAGGAGTTTTCGAGTATAAGATTTATTTTCGTACCATTTTTCTCCTTGCAAAATTGATATTGCTCCGCTGCTGATTTAGGCGAAGGTTGATTACATCGTTCCAAGATGTGTTATCACGTCAATTGATAAATTATTAGATTTCTTTTAAAAAAGCTATGTAATTGTTGCTTAATGATATTAAACATTGATTTACATTATTTATTGGATTATCTATTATGAATTCTTGAACATTTTACTACATTTTTCCAAGCTACCTTTTAAGACAAGGCTTTTTGTTAATATTTGATTTTACTTTACACTTATTGATAGTTACATTCATTAGCAAAACTAGCAAACAATTAGTTCATCAATCGTGTGGGTTTAACCTTAAAAATCGTCGTAAAGTGGAAAAGAATGTGCGGTTACTGTTTCTGGGCTGACTGACACCATCCAGGAGCAACAGCAGGCAGGAGGAGGGAGCATTGAGAGAAAAGTTCCGCTGCTTCGCTCCATTGGCCAAAGACTGTTGGGTGTTCTGCAACGCCGGTGTGCGTATACACCGCGTTTGTTCGCGCGAGTGTGTGTGTTTTTTCTCGTTAGCGGCTTTTTTCTGGCGGCTAAAAATGTGTATGTGTTGGTTCCTATTGCGTAGCTAGCGCGGAGAAAAAGTGATAAAGCATTACGGATGCAATAAAATGCTACGGAAAAGGAGGTTAGCAACTGCAGCTGGGAAGTTAAATACACACAGTCACTGTATTACAACATCTCAAATGTCCTTAATCCGTCATCAGGACTAGGAATTGTCCGTACGACTGCCATTGTTCTAACAAGCAAACGTGTCTTTTCGCGAAAGTGTGTGTGCACGCTGGTATGCTCTCATGTTCTGCTACGATGAGCTCAGAGCGAATGTGAATGAGAAGAAGGTAACTGTTCGTTCGGCACGTTCGCAGTGCTAACGCTGGCGGCTATTTTGGACAACGGCAATCTGAAGCCACGGCGGCTGGGTATCGTAACAGCACAGATCTTCTTCTTAAGTTGTTGGAGAACCGGCCCCGAAGTACTCTTGTTGCGTTTGCGATTTCATCCAATCTCTGTATCATGTCGTAAAGCAACCAGGTGGTTAAGAGTAACGCGAAAATTGAGCCAACACATACACATTTCTCTAAAGCATGGTAGTACCACCATGTTAAAGCACAAAATTTGCTGTTAAGTTCGAATTTAGCTTAACTTCGTTTTCTATTCAATTCGACTGAGAAGACGTTTAGTATGCGCCTGCGTTAGGATAAAAAAGAGTGTAAGTTCTGTTAACATTCCACACTAATGATGAATTTGGGCATGATGATATATGAATGATCAAACCATACTGTAGGAGACAGAAGCAGTGCCTATCTACAAATATGTAGAATAAATCAAATGTTTTACAACTAGTTTTTATTAACAAAAATCAACTAGAAATTGGATGAAATTGGACTAGGTGCCAACAGTTATTAAAACGATAAAAAAAAATTATTCAACCGAATCTAACTATACGGGTTTTTATGTGTATCCCCCTTTGCAATATTGATCTTGTAAATTGCTTGTAATACGAAATATTCTACAAGCGAAATTGAGTATACACATGAATGAGAGAAACTAAAATAAACTCAGACTTAGTGTGTGCAAAAGTTACGTATTTAAGATTTATGTAATCGGTTAAATTTTCGGCAAAATTTTTATAAAACATTTTATTTTTCAGAAATGGTCGAAGCGATGAAGAAGGTAGCTTCTATGGACGTTGAGCTAACGGTGGAGGAAAGAAATCTTCTGTCGGTGGCTTACAAAAACGTCATCGGTGCACGTCGCGCTTCCTGGAGGATAATCTCTTCGATAGAGCAGAAGGAAGAGAATAAGGTGTGTAGCATGTTATACCGAGATAAAGACCAGTGTTGTAAAGTATTGTTATTTCCACCTTATCACCTACACAGGCAGTCGAGGAGAAGCTGGAGATGATCAAGAACTACCGCTCACAGGTCGAGAAGGAACTGCGCGATATCTGCTCAGACATCCTTGAGGTGCTGGACAAGCATCTGATTCCGTGTGCAACGACCGGTGAAAGCAAGGTGTTCTACTACAAGATGAAGGGCGATTATCACCGTTATTTGGCCGAGTTTGCGACCGGCGGAGATCGTAAGGATGCTGCCGAAAACTCGCTTGTTGCGTACAAGGCTGCCAGTGATATCGCGATGACTGACCTTCCACCAACGCATCCAATCCGATTGGGATTGGCTTTGAACTTCTCAGTAAGTACCTTGAAATCGTTGGAAGCTTGGAAAAGAGTAAACGGTATAATTGAATCGCTCCTCGGTATTTATGTATTTTTTTTTTTGTCTAGGTATTTTACTATGAAATCCTGAACTCTCCGGATCGTGCCTGCCGTCTAGCGAAAGCAGCATTCGACGATGCTATTGCCGAACTGGATACTCTGAGCGAAGAAAGCTACAAAGATTCAACGCTAATCATGCAGTTGCTTCGGGACAACCTCACCTTATGGACATCCGACATGCAGGCTGACGGTAAGATTGAATCAATATTGAAATGGGCTGTTTGATTGATTGTGCTCTAGCTAACCGCTCTTTTACAATGCATAGCATATTATTGTGTAATCAAAAGGAATCTCAACTAATGCCAAATTGCGTTTTGTTTTCTTTGTTTTTCTCTCAATCGCTTTACAGGAGAAGGTGAACAGAAGGAACAAATCCAGGATGTCGAAGACCAAGACGTGTCGTAATTTGCGCGCGTCTCGTTTTATGTGTGAGTTTATTTTATTAATTAAAAAAGCAAGATAAGAGATAAGCATTAAGAAATAAGAAAATAAACATAAGAAATATACACAGAACACAGACATAGAGCAAAAGGGATGGAATAAAAGAAACAAATTCTTTTCTTGCAAATGATCGATCCACTCCAGCAGAGTCGAGGTGTGAAATATCCAGTCCCGGTAGCATATAACCAACATTTCCAGAGAAGACAGAGAGAGACTAGAAACGTAAACAGGACTAAACTGAAAGGAATAATAAAGGCAGTACTCTCGATTGCACCTATGTAGGACCATCAGGATGGAATGAGAGCGAAAAAATAGGAATTCATTGAAAAAGTAAGGAGTGAAATAAAACATCATTTATTCATAAAATAATACACACATACACACGCGTGAAAAGCGAATTATCTCTTAAAAATAACAACAATGCAAATCATTAAAAAAAGCATACAAGAACAGAAGCGCAAAGAAATCCAACCTTGTTGTAGGATAATCACACACATACACATCGTGTTGAAGAGAGTTTCCTATGTAGAGAGAAAGAGAGAGAGGGAAGGAGAGACAGGCAGCAGACGAGAGACAGAGAGCGCGCAACAAATGTAAGAAAAACTCACAGCAAAACCGAACAAGATCAGTAACATCAACAAAACTCCAATGATATGTGCAGTTTATGTAGATTTCGAGGCTCCGGAAAGAACATACTTACTTAAGACACTCACTCACACACACTCTCTAGAGTAGTACATCTCGTACTCCTTCTTGTCCCAGTGCCCAGTTTCATTGCATACACCTCTTACATCTTTGAATTTTGTGTGCATTTCCTTGCGCGTTTGTGTACCAGCTTTGAAGCATTTATCATAACTCGCCCCGTAGTAGTACACACATACTTTAAGTGAACTTAGCAACATTCTCATAGTATAGATAAAGGAAGAAATGTTTCGTGTTTCATCGTAGCAAAAACAAACAAACCCACAACATCTACTACTACTTCACTGTCATCCACAACCACCAGACCAGTCGTTATGTTCTTCACCACAACACCATCACAACTGCCGCCATCTCTCTGTCCTGTTGACGTCGTTGCCGTTTGTGGCATTATGTTCTTCGGACCCGACCGACCGACCTGCCTGCCTGCCCGACCAACACCAGCAGCCGTCAGCCAGCAGTTCGGTTTCCCTATGCTATTGCACATATGCAGAATCGGAAATTCCATCACTCTAACCTCGCGTCGGTGCCACAGCGTAACTCTAATACCAGACGGTGCATTGTAAGCACTATTGTTTGTTCATTAAGCGTTCTCCTTCGTAATAGGAGATCTTGCTTCTTTGCAACTTCGTGACATGTTGTTTTTTTCCTTTTCGAAGCTAGGATCCTGATGCGATCCAAACGCTTCCAAGCCACGCAAATAAACTAAATGCACGCGTGCGTGCCCCCGTGCCCCCCTGTGTGTTGGGGTCGGCAATATGTAGCAAAGCTAAAACAAAGTAACTTAGAAGATGGGGAAACGCACAACTAGGAAGGGGAGAGGGGTAGTAGTAGGGACGAGCAAATTAAAAAAAACGATGTGTGGATTCATGGCAGAGATACGGCCAAAGTGGAGTTGTGAAAGCGATTTGTTCGCTACTGTCGCTTCTTGTTTTCAGAGCTGGGTTGAGGATTAAAAGTAAAACTTCACGCATATTTCTTCATTCCTACACGAAATCTACCAATCTGCTTTTAAACATTGCTTTACCCGGCGTTCCTTTTACAAAGCATATCCATCAGATAAGAACGCCACAAACTATTGTGTATACAGACGACTTTTGGAACAGTTCAGAGACGTGGCAAATTAGTGTAACACTGTACTCTACTCCCCCTTTCCTTCCTCGGCCTGTACCACGACATCAGGGCTTGTGTTAATGATTCTCCCAGCTTTTGATGATATACTAATAACATAATGGCGTATATATAAATACCCCTAATGAAGAAGCACACACACACACTATCAGAGGAGTGAAGCGTTCAAACAAGCAAGTTAGAGCAAACATCAGCAGCGAAACAAATGGCAAAGAAATTGAGAAACAAAAATCATCAATCAAACCCATTGAATGTGTATTGTTTTTGTCAATATATATTAAAATAAAGAAATAACTATGAAAACCCGTAACGAAACGATATAGAATCAGAAAAGCATACGCAACCACATCACTAAAATGCAATAAGAAATGGCGGGATAGAGAAAACAAAAGCATGGGAAATAGCTGCTGTATGCTGAGTGCTGAGTGTGGGGGTATGTTAGTGAAAATGTTAGCACACAAGCACGCAAAGGAGAGCAATCAGCAGATGGTTATGTGCTTACAAAGGATATTGAATACAGTTGCAGTTGCAGTGGAAAGCCACAGGAGCAGAATTTTGATCGCTTTATTTATTTATAAGTACATAAACAACCGAGAGCAATCGTCTCACAGCAAGTGCGCAAGCAAGGCAAGTGGAATGCGTTTTGAATGTTCCGTGGACGTACAGTCGGGAATATATGAGTTGGGACTTTTTTTCTCTAAAACAAAGTGCATTTTGTGTGCTTCATGACGATACAAAAAGCAACATTTTGGGCAAAACAGTATCGTTTAGCTCCAGCATGTATGTTGTCTAGTGCATCATTAGTCAAGAACCTAGGGTGCAAGTATCCATTCCTTCCTTCCCAACTCTTCGTATTTTACGAAGGGGAGTTGAATGATTTTGCTACGGTTTCCCCAGCTCTCGTCCCGTACAGCGCATTAATTAATTTTCGCATAACTGCTGCAAATTAAAATCAAACGGGGAGGAAAACAACGTACGACACGAAATTCCATTATCGACATTACTTATCCATCGTAAATATACATTCAACACATACCTAGATGAAACAAACAAAAAGAATCACCAAAGTCGTCCCAAGCAAGAGTCCCGTGGATATTGTGCACGATGTTTTTTGGAGAAAAGAAAAACTGCAATAAATATGTGTGTTAAGTGTGAGCGCGCGCATTAATGGAAGTTACAAGCGTTGAGCTAAACCAGCTTAACTCATGGCCACACCGGTGCAAACAACAATACACACACACAGTTTAAGCACACTAAATGATATCCATCACATCCTCCTCCGGTAGGTGGTGTAACCTATCTCACTACACAAAGAAAGAGCTAACAAGGAATACGTCTTGCTGCTAGAAGACATACACATGTAAACCGAGCAAAACGTTGTTACTTAAGCAATGGATAACGAACAACATCACCTGGATCCGCGTTGAAAAGGAAAGTTTCTAACAGACTTGCGCAAACTACTAAAGCAGGAACACTCAAATGAAGAAGAAACTTCAGTGGACAATTAGAAAAGGATACAAAAACACGGTGGATTAAAAAAAAAACATAGTTAAAGCAAAAAAAGTGGTGTGCAAACAAGAATACAGCAGCAAACACACGAACAACACACAGACAGGAAATGAAACAAGAAATGGAAATAAACAATTCTAGTAGTAGCCATTGAGCAGCTTTTTAATTGCGATAAAAACCGGACGATGTGAACATTATTTTTACTTCATTTGATAGGCATTTTGTTTTCTTCCAGCGCCCGGTGGGCACGTTTGTAAGTTCTATACTTGAAAGAAAATTCCGCTCCTGTTGTATTATAATTGTTTTTTTCAAATCTACTACCAGCTGTTTCGATCTTCCTCGTTTTCCACTCGTTGAAGTCACTGACGGTTGAAGCACAAACCAAGCCGAACCTTTTGCTGATGTTGGATACCAGGAGAACATCCCCGAAGAAGGTAACACTAATAATCGCCCCTTTCTCGTTTATCGAGATAGAAGATCTTTTTCTAGTAGTGAAAGTAGGAAGGACTCTTTCCGTTACAAAACCCCCAAATTTGGTTGCGAAAAACTGCTCCAAAAACGAACCGATTTCTGATTTCTGATACCAGGAGAGCATCCAAATCAGGAGG
>KI422728.1:0-23006 GCA_000473375.1 Anopheles culicifacies
GGTCTTTGGTGGGTAATAAATTTTTCCACACTTAATGGCAATTATCGTTTTCAGCTCGGAAAACGCAGCTCCAAGCTGGATGGAGCCGCACGTAAATTTATGAACTCTCTCAATCGTCCGACAGTGGTGATGAGATACTAAATGAGCAGTAAATCCCCATTGGTGCTAGTGGTGTGTGTGTGTTTGAGTTCATACGTCAAATTCTGGCCATTTAGTACGTTGTATGTGTTTTTTTTTTCGGTGAGTGTGTAAAGCATACATGTACAAGCCTTAAAAAAAGGTATACACAAACATTACTACGAGGTGCCTGCAGCGTTCAACGATAACGTAACCGAGTGCAACGCGATCTTGTAGCATCTTGCGTTCGATCAGGTGGCCTTGATCAGGTGGCACCGCGTCTTTCTCAGGGTACCGTAGTGTACGTAGTTAGTGGCAAGAAATACATCAGTCGGAAAGGTTCCACACGGCCACAGTGTTAGACGTCGCTTCTCCAAGGAATCGTAAACAATCGTACCCCACTAGCGCACGCGGGTTGGTTAAGGGGATCACCTCGCGCCGAACGGCTGGCGTCAACGATGACGATAGCTTGCGACGACTTGGACGATGCGGCCTGGTCTGGTTTTGCTCGGGATGCGTCGGGGGAAAGGATAAATTAGTAACTGATCTAGAGAAAATAAATAACACTAATTGCGTTTGAAGTGAGACGCCGACGCCGCCGGCGTTGTTTTTTTTTGCGTCAAAGTGTTATCTCTGGCCTGGTAGGCGATTCGTCTGACGTTCGTTGGACGCTATCGGATTGATCCAAATCATGGACGTTGGTCCGTTTTGCGATTATCGATTGAGTTGTTTGATTTGAAGGCGCAAGGTGCCCGGTTACATGATGCCGATCACAGTTTATGAGCTCAGTTGATGAATATACTAACTATAGACCCATAATTCTTTTATTCTTTAAGGGGCCATAATTTAAGATTATGTCATTTTACGACGTCCACCTTAATTGACGACAAATAGTTTGGGAGCATTTAATGACTGTAGTTAAGAAAACACAGACAATCACATGCCGTTTTACATAACGTATAAAGCGCTAAATATTTTATGTACTTCACCACTTCCACTTGGGAATTCGCTTCATTTGAAGTGAACTTGCGGCGCACCGTAGATTGACTGTTCAAGGAGAGTTCGAGGTAAATCTGATGTTGTTTGTTGGTGTGTTGGTAAGCGAATGTCTGAAGTACGAAGCCTCAAGCGATCGAAATGGTAAATTGATACAACGATCCCGACGAGCGTCGTCGACGATCACCACTTCCCAGTTGCAGTTGCCGAAGCCGGCGGGTACCTGTGTACCAGAGGCGGGTGGTGAAAAATTTGTTCGATCACCTTAGGCCCTGGGTTCCGGGACGGCAAGCGAATCCGGGACACGTTCAACCACCACCCGTAGTAAATCGTCGATTGATCAATTGCCATCCCGTAGCCACGATCTCTTGGATCCAGCTGGATACGATAAAAGTGAAACGAGAGCAAATACGATCAAAGGTACGCACACACACACACGTGGCGTTCGACGTTGCTGCAGTGTGTGGAGATTGGAATCAACTGTGTAAACCCTTCCTTGCGATTGAACGGCTTGCATATGGTGGCAGCAGACACCATTCAGGTGCACTTGCTGCAACTCTAAGCGGACAAGTACCACCAGCAACTCACGCAAGAAGCCGGAGTGGTCTACCCCGAAAGTAGTTGATCTCACTTTCGACCGTTACTGCCGCTGATGTGAAACACATCTCGTGGATCGGTTGTTTTTTTTTTTTGTTTGTTCGATTTATTTACTCGATAAATTTCCCTCAACAACTGCGGCATAATGTATTTGGACTATTATTTTTTTCCTACCTTTCTACTCACCTGGAACTCCTCACGTGCCGAGAGCGCTATTGCGTTTTATCAAGCGTGATCATTGCAACGTACGAAAAAGACCTTTTGCGAGCGGATGAGAGAGAAAGAACGTACAAATTGCATTGCTTGAGAAGTTAGTACGCGGAAACTCCAGGTATTGAGTGAGACACTTGGAAGCATTTCGAATGCAACACAGATCGCATTTTGCTCTGTATGTGTGAGTGCGTGTGTGGATAATCCATTCCCATCTCGCCCAGCGGACTGCCCTAATGCACTACTAATTTAATGGTGTAAACAAGCAATTAGAAGTGATTTACAAAAGTTCCGCTCGGATACCGGGTGGCGGTAGGGGGCGTCTCCATATTGGGACACCCCATGGTGCGTAGCTAGCGTGGCGTGTAATGGATATACCGGCGATGCTGTTTACACGTGAGAAAGTTCCGTATTGCCTTTCGGGTAACGCACCGCTGCATGTTTCGTAAAAGAAGGGCAGACAGCCAACTCATCGGTATCGATGCTGGGTTTGCTCCGAGACGTAAGGATAGTGTGGTTTTTGGTAGTATTTTAACTTCAATTCAGAAGAAACTTTAACGAATTCTTGGTAGTTGGTAATGTGAGATGGACAGAAAATTGTACCTCAGTAACACAATAGTGGAGTTCACTGGATGCGTAAAATCAACGTAACGAAACACATTTTGTGGAAAATCCTAAACGTTTCTTTGGAGGTGGAGCTGATCAACCCGAATACCCAGAGCAGTAATGGGAACGCTTAACATTGTGTCTGCCAATGTTCGGTGGGAATTTGTCAGTTGTTTGGAATGCAGAATAATTCTACCTTTATCGCAAATGAAATGTCCCAAAACAATGAATACATAACAAAGAGATAAGACATCTTCTCATTTTCCACTCACAAAGAACGAACTGGTGCACACGTGTACTTCGTGTTTAGGTGCATGTATATCTTTATAAGAGATTACCTAAATCGAATAATATATCATAGACACTAGCTATCCAGCTACGTTCTTATCTTTCAGCACGAAATTGTGTTCCACAACTCAGCCCGCCGTTAAGCTGATGCGATCGCGAAAGAAAGCAAAAGTACAAACTCATCCCAAAACCAACAAACGAACGCGTTACCATTGCCGTACACAACAAATGCGAAATATATACAGCCACACAAACGCACAAACAGTACGCCATTGCATTGGGGTGCTAGCATTAGATAATTTCCATTTATCTAAACATTTACACTATGCAGATGGGCAAACGGGCAAAATTGAATTCGCAGCCTCGCTTCCCCCAAACGGAACGCTTCTCCCATTGTACACCCCCAGGGGCGAGTTGCAACTGGCTACAAAACGTATCCAAATACGATAACCTCTGGTAAGATCTCAATAGGGTAGGGACGGAGGGGGGGTAGTTTGAAGGGGGTGAGTAAAACAAGAAAAATACAATTACCTGCCGTTGGACAACTGTAAAAAGAAGGCGAGGGCCTGCGATGGTACCGAGCAAACGCGCAGCAGTGCACAGTGGCCGGCAGACTTTGTTGCGGATACACAATGTGCTGTGGCCGATTTTCTTGCCCCGAAGGTGTTAATCTGATACCATTAGTAGCAGTAACTAAAATAAACACGGCTAGTCAAATAGATGGCCGTGCCGGAGGAGGGGGGGGGGGAGGTTTTCGGTTCAATCTGGCCCATCCACTTTGGCTCTGGTTCGCGTAAAGGTCACTGCGGTTTCGGTAACTACGGGTAACTGGCGACGGGGTTCGCACAGTACTTGACCTCCGCGGCTCCGGCTAATGGACCCCGGGTGCAGGAAGATGGGTAGCCATTGTAATGAATGCCGTTTTAGGGGGAGGCCAGCATCCACTTCGATTACTGCGGCCGTTCATTATAGTGGGCGATCCTTGGTCTGTTACTTTGTAATTAGTGGCAACCAGATGAGATGGGAGTTGTTGAATATCCCGCAAGATGCCTACCGACCGAGGTAGCGTAGTCTGGGTTGCTCTAACGCTGGTTGATTGGTGATATCAAACCGTATCATGGTTTTGTGGTTTTTCGGTACTGGGAGACGACCACCACCGAACTTGGGCGATTGGGGTAACTCCGGTAGCAAATGGTTCCCCGTGTGGTGAGGATATCCAATCATGCCCCAGTGCGCTCGGGACGGTGGTCGACGATTCTGGGAAACTCTACAAATGCACCGCACACGCTGTGGGGATCGAATTTGATAGATGGCTCGGAAGCTATGGTAACAGACTGTATTGAATTCTGTAATAACCGAGTGCTTTGACCACCGGCGGACAGCTCCCACGTTGGGGTGGGTTACAAAGTAGATGATCTATGTACACCTTGTTCTCTGTCCACTTAGAGCACACAAAGTAGCATTGTTTCTAATGTGCCAAAAGACACTGTACGTGGTTATCGATCACACACACACATAAAGTCAACTACAATGTGCGATACCTCCATGAAGGTGGTCTTGAACAGATTGTGTGTTTTTTTTTCGAGGCTGGGACACCACGCCATAAATAATGTAAAGATAGTGGTACAAAGCGTGTAAAAAAGCTCCCCCTTTGGGGACGCTGGCGGGAGGTTCCCAGTGAGTATTTTTTTAATGTTTGTACGTTTCAATTTACGAGCTGGTAGTGGTGCGGGTTACTTTGTACTATGGCGCGCTGGCCGGCAATGGATGGCAATGTTTTGCAGCCAGAACCGTAATTTATGGAACGGGCAAATGCATGCTGAAAGCAATTTATGAACATTTTCTTTCGGTAGTGGTTTTTTTTTTCTCTTCTTCTATTTATTGTTCGCCCAGTGCTTTTAGTCCGACCGTCGTAGATCGGTTGCGGTTTGTTTAACTATCGGGGCGCCATTAACGAACGGTGACACATATTGATAGGGATTTTTTGAAGTTCCCAAACGCCGGATCCCGACGCTGGCCAGCGATACACATGGCCATTGACCTGCCGACGGGTCGTATATCAGGGTGGCAACAAAATGGGCGCAAAAGTTTCACCATTCATCTCGCACGGTCACGTTATGGGGGGGAAAGTTTTAGTACCTTTAGTAGTGTTGGGAGAGGACAAGAATGTACCAGCAGTACACTAGCAGAGCGGTAGATAAAACTCAGAATTTGGTCTGTAGCTCCGGAGGAAAAAAAAAAACGCACATTTTGCCAGATTTATTGCAATGACGGCTGGCTATAATTTCGATTCACCAATTCATCCATTAAAACCTAGACGCAAGCATAGTTGAGCTGTTTACGGTCGACGAAACCACATGAAATCCGTCTCGACCGGAAGAGCGTACGCTCGTGCATACTTCGTCAGAGACTTAACGACTGACGACACGAAGAAAGGTAGCTCGCCAGCAAGCAAAGCAAAAAACAACCACTCTTCAAACACGGATGTTGCTCGTCTGCCGCGTTGCAGAAATTCAACAACATCCAAGACACCCCGGGCACGGTGGCAACTCTTTTGGTACCTAATTAACCGCAAGCAAATTAGACAGGATGACTGGCTGGGCGGTACGCATGCAGTCGAACTCCTGCCGAGGGAGATCCCTCGCAGTTGTTGCGAATTAGCAGCAGCAGCAGCCGTTCGCGGATGAGCCGCACTCTAAACACACATGTGCTACGTTATGCTACCGTTGGTCTAAGGCCGGGTGCCGCACAAGAGTTTTTAGGTTCTCCAAATAAACATTGACCTTCTGAGTTGTGCTGGTACTCAGCGCTGTATCCGTCACATCCGCTCAGTTTTCGTTGGAGCTACTTGAAAGGTTCCCGGTGTTGGAGGGTTGAAGAGTACTTTCCGAACTGTTTTTTTTCCTTCTTCTTCTTCTCTGCTGTGGGGTTTCTGGAAGCTGCATCACCAATAAAAACCCCCGCTGCCTGATGCTGTGACCCCGTTGTGACGGCCATTTCGGCGTAAGCCCCGCGTTCTGACCTCGAGCAGGCTACGCACTGTCTGCCCAGGTTTGCCAAGTTTCGTTGGCCGTTCCATTCCTAAACGCTCGCGCCGCAAACGTGTGTTGCGAAGGACCGTAAAACCGTTGGGGCACTCTGGTGCGACGTGGAATAATTAACAGGTGTATAAATATTTACTTCCTCATAATTCCTGCAGCACATGCGTTTGCGTGAGCGCGAGCCCGGGTAGTGAGAGGGTACACGGTGGTGTAGAACACGGTCCTCGGTCTCACCAGCCGCACAACGGTGCGATGATTCGCACGGTCAGGTGTTTCGGCGCGTTTCGAGCAGTCGTTGCCGACCGACGAGTCGGACGGTATTCGCAACGGTGATGATGAATGATCCTGCTGCGCTGCGTCTTCAGCGCGACCGTGTGACGTCGTGTCGCGGCTGTATTCGGGGTTGCGGATACGATGCCGCGACCCTTTTACGACCAAAGCTGCGTCGTGCTGCGTACGGCAGTAGCGATGGCACAGATGGCACGCTAAATATCATCCACAGCGATTATGGCGTGCGGGCGGTTGGTGGGGGCTGGATCTAACGGGTCTAGTGAGCACTGATTTACGGGGACAACACGGTTTGCGACGGAATCGGACGAGATGCGCACGTACATTTATTTCACGCGCGCTATTCATTCGGTGGTATCGTAAAATGAACCGGCCCCGGCATAAGTTATGATTCGATTTGATATTTCCTGATAGCTAAACCACAACGCTCCTCGCAAGCCGCTCCTCCGTTTGGGTCGGGATGGTGGATATCTGCTCATCTGCGATACAAGACGACACCGAGCATGATGTAAAACCGATGTGAAAACATGCGTGCGAGGAAGTTTTGCACACAGTCACCGAACGTAGGTTGTGTTTTATCTGAATTTTAATGGCCGATCGGTCGCAAGATGCTTGTGCTGCTACTTAAAACAGTTTGCTAATCGGTAAGATATACCGCTAGATGGGGCAACGCTAACCAGAGATGACGTATAATCAATGTTAATGATTTAGTGGCATTATAATGTTTATGCGACACACACGACTTTCATGTGGTGGAATAAAACAACCGTGAATGTAGGCATCTTCTAAAGAGGCCTTTCGAGTGAAGTTAAAACATTTTTTGATCATAGAATTATTTGTTGTTTTGTTTTTGCGTATTAAACTTCTCAAGAAGCTCAAGCGGATGAAGAAGCGATAAAAAGCAACACTCTCTTTACATTCCATCTTCTGATGCTTTGTTGCAAGTCATCGGTTCTGATGATTGGTCAGAAACTGTTCTAACAAGTGATGTCAAATTAAGTACGCCCTCGAGAAAGAATCTTAAAACAATCCTCCAAACAACAGTCTGTGTGGAGAGAGAGAGCATCCTAAAGAAATGATGAGAAATAAAATGGAAAGGAAAAACACCCCACTCTATTCCACCCTTCTTTCTCTACCGGGGAAGAGCTCACCACGAAAAGTGTGTGAAAAATGTACACACGCAGATAAATGTGCCGTTCGATGACTTCGTCAAAGCGGTCAAAGAAGCTGCCCTTTTCGGAACGGACAGATGGATGGGTACGACCGAAAGCCATGGGAAAAAGGCAATGCCACTACCCTACCGGGAAAGGGAAGCTTGAAGACACGAGACGAGGTAGGAAATATGGCATACAAACTTATCAAAAACGCTAATGCGTTGAGGAGCTGTGCGTGAGGGTTGGCCAGCCGCCTGACGGTGACGGTGGAGTCCGCCGATGCCCGCGAAACAAGACAGACTGCAAGACTCGCGCTCGGGAAAGTCAAGCTGGGCGTTGGATCGACAGACCGTCTCCGCGGTCGTTGCGTTTGCGGAGAGGATCTTCCTCGGGAGTCGTCGTTTCAAACACGGGCTGATTTGGGGGTTTTTGCCCAACACGCATGTACGACGACCGGTCGAACGAAAACGGCAATTAAGATGATGCTTCAGAGGCGAGCTACATTTATGCATGCACACTCGTTCGCATTTAATGTCTTAATTAACGACCACCGTCCCATTACTCGGAACCTTCCTGCCCTACCGTATAACATCTAGCACTCAAGTGCGGCCGGTGGGGCATGTGGCCCGATGATTCGGGACGGCATGGTTGAAGCAGAGATTTTAATGCTAATTGTTATTTTTATTGTTACTACTGGCCACTATGGGTAATATGTTTTCCGCTCGTTGCACACGCTGAATACCGGCAGCAGGCAGGCTCCGGTACGGTGTGTGGTAAGACATTCTTTTGCGGGCAAATAAGCCGAAACGAGCAGACGTGCTGCTTTCTTTCCAAGGCAGCTGTTTGAGGAGTATATTTTGTTGTTTTTTTGTTACGATCGAAAGGGATCGTTATGTGTTATTCGGGTGAATTAGGTAATCTAATCTACTACCCTCCAATGAAATGGAAGAATGGAAAAACGCAACATATTACACGCCTTTGTCTAGATAATAAATTGTCCATGGTTGATTATAGGGTGCGATTGGGAGTAGTTGGATGGAAGCTTGTTTTGGAACTTGGTTCATGAGGTTCTCCGCCTTATATTAGATATGAGTTGGCATGTGCCAAATTTCTCAAGTCTCTCGTGAAGTGCGAGAATATATAATTGTCACTTACCCCATAGGTGCGGTGTTAATAGAGAATTTATTCTAAGACAGCAGAGATCCTTTTTTTAGATTGGGACTAAGGTGTGTTAGACTTAATATTTACCACGTGGCATGATGGTCGGTCCATGGAGTGAAAGCCCAGCGCCGAAGCAACTCTGCCATCGAGCCGCTCCGATCCGGTGACCACTAACCACTAACCTGTTACGTACAGCAGTTCCACAGAGTTCCCGTCCCTTATTTGACGTGGGTCATGGATCATTGCAACATTTATCGTTCCATTCACAGCCTAATAGATGTTGCGTTACAAGTCCCTCAATCCCTTGGCGGACAAAGGACATTAACCGAACCACAGAAAGAACCTCTCCATCACGTCCAAGCGACCACTCCACTCCACTGCACTGATCGTGTCTTCCCTGCAAAATAGTGCCTTAAATAGTGTGCAATCGTTAGCTGTTCCCTCTTGTACACGACAACTCCCCGAGGAGAGCGTGCCGATAGTTTGCTTGTAATTATCCGTTCAGCCACTTATCTGAAATGGTGTTTAGTCTACGACTATGCGCGCTTTTAGTACACACAAATGGAGGTGGATGAGTCCTCTGCTCAAGAGAGAGGGAGAGAGAGAGAGGGAGAGTATTGCAAATGTACGCGTGCACTTGTTCTTTGTGCGTTCCGTTGTTCCTGTCGGTGTTCCCTTTTGGTAAAGAAGGCGCGCACAAGATCTTCAAGCGCGTAGTCTTAGTCTTAAAACGATCTAATCTACACCGCCCGCGGGTTAGTGTGCGCCTCGTACAGTTGATGAGATAGTTATTAGCTAGTATATGACTGCACTGCTGTTCGCAGAGATAAAACGAGACAGAGAGAAGGACCGCGGTAGCAGTAACAAAGAACTGGAAAAAGCTGGAACTCGGTTTCCTGTCCTGGGATTGAAGAATGTGGAATGTGGGCTCCCACGCTTACCGTTTGTGCTACAGAGCTCCCGATGGTGATGTGTGCTTAGACAGGCATTTTATACTCCGGTGTTTCCGAGTTGCTTGACCGTTCTAGAAGGGAGTTGGGGCAGAAATTGAGCCGGTACCGGGCAATCAAGACTTAATTTGGCCATTGAGATCGTTCGCTTTTGTTTCGCTCGGAATTGTTGGCAGGTTTCGGGGGTTTTACACACTGCCTTTCTGGTCGATCATTCTACCCGAGGTCCGGCAGTCCGGCTTTCCGCCTCTTCCCATCGGTCGGTGTCTTTGGAGGCAGCGAATCGCATCTTTCGCTCCCGGATATTTGTAGTCTTTACTTAAGCAATCACGTGCACGTACGATCGGTGTGTCTGTGTGTATTAACCTGCGATAGGTAATGGATTTGATTATTGGAACACCGCACCGAAGGTCTTAGATTTTTTCCGACCTGCCACGCACCTCCAGCATCTAATCATCTACGATTTATTGGCCATCATTGGCGTGGAAGGGAAGAATGTGTCGACAGAGGGAAACCAACCAGCTACGGTGTGGGCTATTCTTGGGTGCACACGGAGCTTTGACGGGGGGTCGCCGGACGTACACCGCGCGTAGCCATACGTGTGAACGTGGAATTGTTGGTTGGCCGACTTGATTTGCCTGCAGATCGTCAGAACGCTCCGTCGGAGAAGGGAACCAGCCGGGGTTTCTTCATCACACATCGGTGTAATAAATTTCAAGTGAAACAAGATTTCTTTTCCCATAGGCCCTTGTGTCGGCACCCTACGGGGTCGTCTAGCGGCGTACGGTACGGGCTGTGTGGGTACTCCACTAATCGGTTCATTTCTGTGCACCGACTGCTTTCGGTGTTTTGTAGTGCTTCGTGCGGGTGCTTGGTACGCAGATGCATACGATTCGTCCCATGTGGCAATGCAGAAGTCACCTTCGCCGCGGGGTGCTGATAGGGATGATTGGTCGGATTGGTAATGTGAGCATGGATTATGTAAGTAACGTTATTAGCAATGAAGAAAGACAACGCGCTACTAATTGCCCCATGTACCATGTAGCGGATGTAATGATACTGTCTGGGTGACAAACTTTGAAGCAGGGATTTGAAGACATCTTCAACATCGGTTCTCAGCTGCAACAACATTACGTGTACATGCTTAAGCCTTATTACGAACTAATTTACGAGAGTTATACCCATTTTGCAACATTTTTTTTTCTGCAAAATGAAGAAAAAACACAATTCACTTAGCGCTCAAATGATCTTGTGCATTCTCTTATCCTTGATCTGTGTGGCCAGTAGGATTTCTAGACGTTTGATTGATTTTACCACTCCGTCGTAATGGAAGGGGACCGTCGATTTCTGCACATAACAGGTGTTTCCTCTTTCGGCGCTGAGAGTGCTTTCGAGAATTCGAGCAGCCCAGCTAAGCAGGGTTACATTTCAATTAGAAGGGTTTAGCATGCAGTGTACCACCGCTCACCCTAGGGCGAACGTTTCAATGTCGTTGCACAAGACTGGCAGTGCTTTGTGCGGTTTTATTTCATTTGCTCCTTTTTATCGGTACCTTGACACTGATGTGTCAATAGATCACGTACTCCCTTATCACAAGCCCGGTGTGCGGCTCAAGAGTTCGCTCTCCGTCCTCGAGAGATATGTTTCTGTGCCGATCTTCGCATTAATCATCCAAGCTGTCGAGAAGGTAACGAAACGTACCGGGATGCTCAATTAGACGTGGAACGGAAATAAAGCATAGGATAAAGCTGGGCTATCAACAGCACTGATGGTAGCACCGTGGGGTGGTGTGCCGTTTTTCGACGATAGCGCAACGTTTCAAGAACCCACCGCCGGCGTTGGAGTATTTGCGTCCAAAATCTCTCGAAACGGCTACTCGACACTGCGGGTCCGGTATGCTGACATCCGGCAAATCTCAACGCGCACGGAAACCCGCCGGCTGTCGCACACCAGCCGGCAAACGATTCTCCGATTGGGGCGAGTTGAATTCTGGCCACTTCAGAGCAGGGGTTTTTGGAGGGTTTGTTTTGAATTCCAACCGCTTCCAGCGAGCCTCGGCGATGAAGAGGTGCGCACGATGGTACTTCTGATGCTGCCGAACCGCTGGCGGCCACTCCAGCGTGCTCAATCTTCATAGACGGCGATGAAAAGTCAGATTTATGTAATTGTTTTTCCTTTTTCTTCCCCCTTGGGATGGTTAATGTTTGCTGTTTTTTTGTTTGAGATTTTGTTTCCTAAGAGGACGGAAAGGGTGAGCTGCCCATTGGATGGGTGTAGTAATACATTGAACCGTTTCGTGTGGCACTTCCGCTAATTAATGAAAAGCACCAGAACCGAAACATCATCCAGCGAAAGGTGAACTAATCATTATTCTTTTCTCGTTTTTTTTCTCTCTCTCTTCCTACAGTGCAGTGCGCGACGACGGAACAACGGGTCATTAATTTCCAGCGTGACACGGCACCGGCAAGCCGTGTAACGAGCGCAAACGAATAATTCGACCAACAACAAAAAAACCGAAAACACACACACCACACCATGTATCCTGCACAGGGAACCGTCCGAAGCAGCCGCATCCTTCTCGGCGCGTTGGTGATCCTCGCGATCACGATGCGACAAGCCACAGTCAGTGCTTCTTTGTGTAAGTTGACAGTTTGTTTTTTGCTCTCATTTCAATTTCAGTTTGCAATCGTTTGTTTGTCGTGGTATTTAGCGGACAATAATTTCTCCTCAAAGTCAGCACGTTGCGTTCTCCTTCGAGGAACTGAAATGAACACTGGCCAGCAAAAAGATCGAAATACTGCGTTGCATTCCTTTCACTTGCGTTTAAGCGAACGGTTCATCAATACATGAAAGTAAATGATTATGGCAAGGAAAACACACAAAAAAACGGTTTTGCCTGAATATATAAATAAAACCCTAATGACCGCCCCACGGCAAAATGGACGTTGGGTACGGTGACAACTTCTCCCTACATTTCCGGGAGAAGTGGATAAATTACGGAAAGGAAGGGAAAGAGGTCCGAAATTGAGCCCGTCAACAGTGTTGCCTCACGGCTTCTCCGTGTCCGTGTACGGGGTCCTGCAGGAAAAAAAAAAAACAAAACACAAACAACATAAGCCTTTAAACGATAAACTTTGCCACGTCCCGGCAGATATCGGTGAGTGTCATGGGGAAACAGGCGCACACTCAAACAGGATCCTGCTGCCAGTGGCCATTCGGGGCTTCGAAAAAAAACCCCGGTACCAGGGTGCAGTTAGGCGATCGTATGGCGATCGCATGTCTCCTTTCTATTATGGCGACAAGGCGACGATGCACCGTGAATCTCCATGATGGTGGACCAGTAATAAGAAAAGAAGTCCACAAAACAAAAAAAATAGCTGGACAACAAAACAACGCAAAAAAACTCGTCCCGGATGAGATTCTTGCCGGAGAAGCTTTCGGGACAAGTTGCATCGTTTTCGCTGAAGAATGTGGTTTGTTTTTGCGTTTTGGGAGTAATGGGAATATTTCGCGCTGTCAGCTGTCGCGAAATACACCTGTGCCGGAGGAAATAAAGGGAAAAGAGCAAGAAAGAAAGGTTGACATTTGCCACACAAACGGAGATCCTGGTGAAGGTGCTTTGGTTAGCTCTGTACGATAGATATTTTGGAAGAATTAAGTATTATTTTACTAAAGAGTTCGTATGAGGTAAATTTGCAAAAATCCAGAGCTATAGCTGCCTCTTATCCAACGCATCTTATCGCAGCGTGTGCATCCACCGATCGACGTGTCGTGTACGTGCATTCCATTCATTGCCTCTGCCATGTTGCTGATGAGCTGTTGGGGCATCATCTCGTCAAACTGCTGGCGACGGTACGGCTCCGGACGACAATTCCCTGTCGTATCACCAGAACTGCTGCGTGTTCACGTACCCGCTGTAAAGTTGGTTAATCGTTGTTGATAAGAAGAAAACAAAACATCACCGAGCTGATGGTAGGTGACGATGGTAGTTGCTTTTAATGACCGTGGACGTTTGTTGTAGCCGAACGATGCTCGCAAACTCGTTCCGTTATCCAAAACCACGTCCCATCTCGTCCCATTTCGAGCGGCCGTAGGGAAGGTTTGCGTTTGTCTTCACCCTGGAGAAGATGGACTGTGAAACTTGGCAATTAACCCGAGGTGTTTCCCTGGTATGGGAAGCGACTCACCGATCGGACGTTGCGATAGTGCATGGTGGTGGTGTACTAGGAAGATGTTGCACCCATGCAGCGTGGTGTCGCTCGATGCTTATCGGCCAACTATCAGTATTTCAGTATCCTCTTTCTTCACAATGCCCACAATGTCGGTGCCCAGGTTGGCTAAAGTGTCGCGGCATGTAACCGATGGAGTATGTCCAAGTGACACAACAGGAGATGTAAAGACTCTGCACTTTGTACCTTAACGTGTTGAGTTGGACGAGAGCCGGAGGGGGGGGGGGAATTGGGGTCCATGTGCAGCATTATCACGATTTTCTGCTAAAGATCGGGTGCGCGGTGTACGTGTTATCGTACGTGTCCGATCGACTGTGTTGCGGTGTCTCGTTAATATCAAGCTTCTTAACATCTTCCCTAGATGGCGCTCGGGCGGGGTTCAAACTAGGGTAGAACCGATAGTCCCATACTCGTGACAGCAAACGTGACCGTTGACACTTGCAACAGCCTATGTAAACTTCCGGCACAACTATGTTCCGCTTCTACCGGTTGGTTCTCGAGTGTGGGAAAAGTAAGCGGCATTCTAAACGCCACCCCGAGAGGATAAAAAAACAACCTCACACGCTTAGAAGCTGTGGAAGCCACATGTAGTAAAAGACCAGACAAGAAGAGGATGTAAATATTTGCCAAAATGCCGCTGGCCGCTATTTGTCGGCATTTGATGGTGGGTGACGCTGATGACGATGGCGACGGTTTTCTCAAACGTCATCTCGTGAGTCACCACCATTTGCATCACCATCTCACGCGCCACGAGTGTTGTTATTCCTATTGTTACTATTTGCCACCAAAACCTTCCATACCCATCCGGTGTCGACGCAGGACGTGTACGCCGAGTGTCGGGAGACAGAGGGAAACGGGATGGTTTTGTTTACTCCGTTAAATCGCCTGTACCGTGTCGTACGTACGGAGGGAAGTCACTCCGGACGGACCGACCGTGGTAAACACGGCGCTTTGTAGGTGTGGTGTTGACACACACGGCATTGTACCGTGCGGGATGGATGGATGGTTCGGGGTAGTGTTGGCGTCACCGGAACCGGAATCGAGCCGCTTTTGGGTTCATTCATTCATCCTGGGCTGCACTTTGTTGCACGACACCGTCTCTTATCAGCGTGTTCCGACTTCCGACCGTATCCGATATCCCGTGCCGCTTGGGACCGAAGTGTGAATGGCAAATATGTGTACATGTCGCTGTCGCAAACTCTTGCGCCGTACCGTGCCGTAGATCCGGGGATGGATAATCTTGTTTGCCATCGCTATCGCTACGTTTGTACAACGGGTAAGCGAGCGTAGGAGCTCCGGGTCGGGTAATTCTAGTGGCAAACCGTAGACTCGACCGCAAACAGCTCGGAAGGGACCCCGGCTTCACCCAGTTGTGTATTTCCCGCCTCGCTTACTCGGAAGAGGTGACGAACGTTGTGACGTCAGTAGACAATGGGCAAACGGATAAACTCCCCTCGACCCTGATGTGGAGAGGATTGGATATAGCCAGCACGTACGTGAAAGCAATGGAGAACGGGATCTCCTACACGCCGAGGGGAGATCAACAACAACGAAAAGCGTATCATTTTTTTGGGGTTGAAATCAAAACCGGCTGACGTGCTTCGTTAAGACACTTGAAACTACAACGGGCACCGGGGTAATGGCGTGGTGGTCCATGGCATTCGCTCCATGTAACGGACCGCTAGCAAAAATCGCAAATAAAACGAAACAAAAACAAAACCCAACCCACAGCGTCAGAATGGTACGCAACCGGCCTCAACCCCCATCAACCCCTCCCCCCAAAAAACGGAAACTAAACTTTGTATCACCGGGCTAAAAATAACAACCACGGAGAATTAAAAATAAATACAATTTGATTTATTTTCGGAAACCGAAATATCATCATCCGGACCAGGATTTGTGGAGGCAGGTGAAGACCTCAGGTTTTTGTCCCACCTTTCCGAAGGGGGGGGGGCGAGATCCGGGTTTGCGGGGGAAAAAAACTGAAACAAACTCATGACAGCCCGTCAGCGAAAAGTGTTGTGTGCTCCACGGCAAGAAGTTGACAAATGGTCCCGACAAACGTCCCGCTGCCAGGGGGATTGACCAGTTGGAATTGGTGTGTTTCGCTTCACCCTCCCACCCTCCCGGTCCGCTGCCATTTGCTCCAGCTAAGGATCCCACTGAGTCAGACCCCATTGGAAGCATCTTTGCTAGAAGAGGGCGATGATTTCATGGAAGGATGGGCTGCCGATGCAAAAATCGATCAGTGGGTGAAACCTGCCTAAATAATGCGCGAACGGGTGCAGCGCATACCAGTGTGGCGGTTCGTTTGAAGTTTGTTTGACCAATGCTGGTTAGGATTGTGGCTCATCTTAACAACTCTTAACAAGGAAAGGTTTTTGTCGCAGTAAACTACTCCTGAAAGAAATGTCCAAACAGGGCAGAATGGTTGCTACCGGTGTTGACGTGCTAATATGTGCGCCACCTCCTGTATTCTTTTGTGTACGCGTATGAGGAACGGCTTCTTTTGCGGGGGACATTGTACATTGCACCTTGTAGTCGACCAGTAAACGCGATCAGTATTTGCAGAACGTATCCTCATAATCACGGCTGACAATGAAGCTCTAACTTCGTGTAAATTCGTGTTAAATCGTAAAATGAATTGTGGTGATAATTTACAGGTCGGCATCGTTTTGAAGCTATTGTTAAGCGTTGTCCCACCTTCATGAATGAAGTTGAGCACGTTCATTAAAGAAAAAAAACCCTGAAAGACTTCTTAAAGGTTTGTTTATTGATTGAAGAAGTTTGGTGTTTTTTTTTGGTGTGTAAGATTTTCTTTTCCATTCCTGAAGGATGTTTATTGAGTGTCCGTATTTTAAGGGACTGGTCTCGGTCTTTTCTCAACTATTCGTTTGCTCTTCTCGTTCACAGCTGGATATCGGGAACCGTGCACAAATGAGGGCGAGGAAGTTAGTATCAGCATGCCCTGCTTCAGGTGTATCTGCAAGGTAAGTCCACACCGTGCTTGATGTCTTGATGTGTTTTTTTTCCCGATTCGTTCCGGCGGAAAGGGATTTCTCGGTAATTCCTCGGCTAAAGTCAAGTGGAAAGCGTTCCTGTGCTATTTGTTTCTAGCCTGCCGTGTTTTATTAGCTTAACAGGACAGTCGACTCCTAAGCGGCGTGACACAGGTAAAAGGGGCACAGAAAAAGGACTCGCAACGGGATGTGCGCAAAGGACGCTTGTCTTACTGACGCCGCCACCCGCTGGTACTCAATTTAAAGGGTCTTGGAACGATCGGCGCCAGCACGGTTAATGATGAGCCAGTTTTGTGGTCCTTCTTGAGGCTCCGTTTCCCATTCATTGATAAGACATTTTGTTTCATGTCCGGAGGATGCACAAAAGTGCTCGTGGCTTTGGTTGTGGAACAACACTCCATGCCTACCTGCCGGTGAGGTCGGGTTGACCGAGCGCGTCTCTACCAGTGCGGTAACGTTTTTCCTTCGGGTTATTGATTTTGTTTGTTCGGGTTTCTCTTCCTTCTCACAAAACCAATGTTTACCAGTTGCACACCGTTGCAACGCATCGGAGGATCGACTGATCGATGGTCCATCCATAGACCGGGCGCCATCTACCTTTGTTTATTGGTTCCGAGCGTACAAACGCTTGTCCGTACACGAGATCTGGGATCTCCCGGACCCTCCGCAGTGGCGTTCTGGTATGCGTTTTCACAAGACGGTGTCGGCTTCTTATTGACAAATGAAAATGAAGACAAAGCGACAGGTACTAACGATAACAGAAAAAAAGACGCGTCACATACCCGGGAGGCGCAAGGTGCAAACAATACCGCACGGGGGAAGACAGAAGCAACGAAACCAACCTCCAACTGGTAGTATTAACTTTTTCCTTTTTGCCACTTGTGTCGTACAAATAACCTAAATGAAAAGCTAACACACGTACTGGGCGGTAGCAAAGGTGCGTCGTTTCCCATTTGCCGCTTGGGAATACGTTGTTGATCTTGGCAAAACCCCTTTTACCAGCGAGACGATGAAATGCGTCGCTTGATGGTCGACCCGTAGACAAAAAAAAGGATCGTTCTTTCGGTTATATCTAGATGGTATTGGGTGAGATATTCTGTGGAGCAATTGTTGCACTTTTCGTAGAATTTTAAATATATACCCAAGATCAGAGTTTTGAGTGTTTGGAGAACACTTTTATCAAAAGATACATTCACTACAAACCACTTGATGATCTTCATGTAGAAAATATCATAACAGTTAAAACCATGGAATTTCCTACATATTTTACTCTGAAGTTAACTCAAATTTAAATCCCAATAATCGTCCTGCTTACATCCATGGGCAGGCTATAAACATATTCAGATTTGAACGTAGAATTGTAGTATGCAATGTTTGGTGGGATCAAATATGGGTAATCTATTATGAGCTAGTCTCATACTCTCTTTTATGTCGTGACCGTTTACTTAAAATACCTGGAGTTAGCATTTCAGTGTATGCAAAATATCTTAGTCCTCATTATCCCGTCTGAATAGAGATGTTTGAGATATTGAAACGATGCACAAGTCTTTAAAATCTGGGATTCCTGATTCTGTGGAATGGTTCTAAATGAAAATATAAACAAAAAGAGAAGAGCCCTTCCACGTGCGGTAAGCGTTGCAATCTATGGAGACTCCCTTACTCTGCGAACGTAACAATCCGGTTCGTCAGTTGTGTGTGTGCGCTTGTATTTAGTTATGTCTCAGCAAATTCTTAATCGGAAATCAAGCATGAACAAACCTTCTTTTCCCACCAAACTACCGCCTCTGCTTGCTAACTGACCGCTGTACAGTTTCTTGGACGATTTTGCTACAAAACTCCGATCGTGTGTTACGTTACGGTAGCTCTATCTTGATGCCAGTGTATACGAGAACGCTCTGCGACCGTACGTAGTCCAGCTATGCTCACGTATACCTCCTGCCGCGAGAGCATCAGCTGGCCCCAACAACAGCCGCCGAAGAAATGGCGAAATGATCAGCTTGCCGCCCCGGAGCTGGTTAGATCATGTGACTAACGATCGACGATCGACGAAGCTGTCCCCGGCCCAGCTGTTCCATCCAGATGCGAGGGTGAGTCGAGGATAGAACGTTCTTTAATCGCACTGTCCGCGCATCCGCTCCTCCTCCGCCGTCTGTCTCGTCCCACAAACGAGAGGGAATTAAAATCTTTGCATACATTAAACACAATATTAGTATTCATCGGGTGGAATGTTCCGCGTGCGTGCCATGATTCGTCTCGTTCCGTCGGCGTTTTTTTTCTCCTCTCCCTATCTTGCCTATCTCACTTCCTGCACCGGTCGTCACTCGCCACATCTTTTGTGGGAGGGGGGAAGCGACCGTCTGGTGTCGGAGCGCACGGTTTCGACCCTCGTTGAAGCCGGATTTTGCGAGGGAGCTAACGATTCTCGCATCTGTATCTGGCTGGCCGTACCAACATTGTTAACATACGTGTGCGAATATGTTGGGTGTTTTGAAGGAGGAAAGAAAAAAAAAACCCGTACCAAGAATGCTAGCCCGGTCGTAGTACTTTAGTACGCGCATGGTTTTCTCTTCTTTCCATGGCCGTACGAGTACGTGTACGCCCTGGGGTTTTTACAAACGGGAATTGAGCCGTCGTGCGTGTTGAGTAGCATGGAGAAAGATGTTTCTCTAGGTGATCGTTAAGGACCAAAATGTTTGGCTCGGTTTTATGTAGGTGTGTGTGTGCTAATATGAAACAGAAAAAACAACGAGAAGTAGCAAGAAGTGCGTGATAGTGTCAAGGGGATTGAGGAGATGGAGTAAAAACATCCGCGATCCACCTGCGGTTCGTTGTGGGCCTTACGGAGTGCGGCCATATGTGTGATGCTACTCTTGAAAAACGCTCTACACCCGCAGAGGCACAGGTGTCGTGTTTTTTGCTCTCTTCGTTCTTTCTCGCTGTCATCTTCTTCTTGCTCCGGCTGTATAAAGAGAAGCGCGCCGGCATGCAGATGATGATCGTTTCGGATAGGTTTTATTTATTTATTTATGTTTATTCGGGCTTGGAATTGTTTCGAATCACGCACGGATCTGCCACCCGGGTCCGGTCGATGTTTTGCCATTCCGCTACCAGTGTTGTGCTGTGCCGGCCTGGCAACACGTGAAGCGAGTAACATGTCCGGCTAGCGAAGGAATCCATCTTACCGTCGGTAGGTGTTGGCTTGGTAAACAAGCTGGCGCAAACACAGGGCGCGCGTGAAGCCGATCCCATAAAGCCGATAAGCTTTACGATCGGTTTCGGGATCCTTCGGCGCACCGTACGCACAATCGGTGATGGTCCACCCCGATCGAAACGGTATGCAAACTAGGATGCTGTGCTTTGGGGCACGTAATCGAATAATCCGCAAATTAGCGATGTCCGCTCGGTGGATTTGCCACGATGATGATAATGCAATGGATCGATGCGATAAAGATCATTCGTTCGTTGGGGACGGGTTGATTCTCCCGATCGCTGGAATTCGTCTCCATCGTGCGGGTTTCGGTGCCGGGAGAGAAAAGGCAAAGGAGGAGAAACATAACAAAAATGCAAAAAAAAGGAATCATGATAAACATCAGGTCGAATCGGCGAACAGGTGCGTGTCCGTCGAAGAGAAAGGTTTTGCCCTCTGCTAGTAGACACAGTGGACGCTTTTGCGACGAAACAAGATGAAGCAAACGGTGCGAGTAGTAAAACGAGACGCAACGATACGGTCACGTGCGGACGAGTGAAGAGCGCTTTACGACCCGCACCGGGGGTCGTATTGCTGCCCGGCCTGCCTGGAGTCAACATGTTAAGGTCCCCCAACCACGTTGCACATAGTGCAAAGAAAAACCGGTCCATAATACGAAGCCAGAGCAAGTCTGCGGAAAGAGGAGAGAGAGAGAGAGGGAGTGGTTGTGAGAAGAAGCAAAAAGAGAAACACATAAAAATATGGCCGAGTGTTATTATACAATGAACAAGGTCGATAAAGGCCGTTCGCGCACTCCATGCCATGCCATTCCCGTGGTTTGGGGTTGTGGTGTTTTTTTTCCTTCTACTTTGCCTTTTGCAGGGTGTTTTTTTTTATTTAGGGGGAGAAAATAACACCCCTCCTCCCTATTTCTTGGGGGTAGTGAGGGGGGCATGGGTGACAGAGGTGGTGGTGCACATGCGAAAGGCATGCGGGATTTCCTGCTCGTTTCTTCGTCTGATATGCCTGAAGCTACGATGATACTAGGTGGCGCTGGGTGGTGGGTGGGAAAGGAGGGAAAGTAGGAGGAGGGGGGAGATAGTTCGGGGAGAGTCGTTCAAGCCCTCATCTCGCTTTCATCTCGTACAGTTTGATATCCGATGGAACACATCGTACGGTTTGCATCTACTCGGTGCACCGTTTCGGCCTGCATCTCCGGATAGTTTAAGCTTGAACGCGATACTAGCGGTAATTTTGCGGATTAAACAAAAACAAGAAGAAGAAGACGGAAACAGTTTAGCGGCAATTGTGGAGATTGCAAATGAGGGCGATTAAGTGTATGCTCGGTACGGTGAGATAAAGATGTTGTGATTGGTAGCCATTTGCTTCTTCCGTTCGGCGGTGGCTGCACAAGGTTAGCATCGATCGATTATGCTAAGCACACGATCGTAAGGTGTTTGTTTATTTGTTTTTGCTGACGAGTGACACTGTAACTCTATAACTTTACCGTACCGGCCACATTTGGAGTACACGCATCCATTCCAGCTTCCAGCGTTGCAATCCCAGCCCACCTGTGCCCACCTTCGTGTTGATCCAAACATCTGTGTATTGCTTTCCATCTCGTTCCTTTCGTTCTTCTCGTTTCGTTCTACCGCCCCGCGGTAGACCATTGGGAGGGATGGATTCCACCTTTTCCATGCCTTTCATCCCCGATCGTGCATTTATGTTTTGGTTAGGTCAAAGCGTCGAGATACGCGCCAGTGGGAGAATGTGGGTCATCGAATTTTTCGGTTTCCCTTCAGTTTCGGTGGTTTTGTTTTGAATGTGAGTGTTTTTTTTTTGCATACCGTGGTTTTTTTTATCACTTTGCTTCTCTTTCTTTCCGATCGCGTACAATTTGAAGGTTGTTGCGGCTCGCTGTAATGCCACTGATAAGTGAGGGCAGCATTCCATTTCACTGCGAAGTGCTTCATGTAGAATGGTCTCGTTAAATCTCAGTTAATGTTTTGATGGCTTTAGTTGTTTCTGTTTGCTGTGTACAGGTAACATTTTATTAAACAATCCCTTTTTGGGCTTTAAAGTTTAATAACACATTCGAGAGCATGAACTCAGTGAAATATTTATAATTGTGTAACTTTTCGGTAATAATGACCAATTCGTCCTTGGTGAACAGCTGAACGCTCTGTTCCACCGCTGTTATGAAAACGAAATCTTGAGCACAATGAAATTCGAAGGGTGCAATTGTTGTTCATTTACATTTATTATTCTTTCTACATATATATTTGTGCCATCGAAACATAGGGACCAAATTTTGAGTAGATGGTCGTCGTCGTACGTCTAACCGCACCGCGTTCCTGGGCAACCTTTCCCAAAACCCCGCGACCAGACATTCCAAAGCCTCGGTGTGCTCTCATTGTGCTCCTTTCGAGCTCGTTCGATTACAGTTTTCACATAAGCCTATCTTCACCATACCGGTTTCCTCCACCACTGGAAGTTATCGCCAGCGAGAAGGCTTCCAAAATGTCACCATTCAATGCGGGGAGCGATCGTGAGATGATGGAGCTCCACGAACATTCACGTACGAGCACTCGCCTGCTGCCAACTCGACCGAGGAACGGGAGGTGACCGGGGCAGGATCATAGCATTGGTCCGGTGTTGAAGCGGCTTATGCTGGCGGATATGTGTATGATGCATGTACATAAGCTCACGAACGGCACGGCGGCCTCGAGACGATGGCCCGACGTAACGATTAATGATTGACGTTGATGAATATTGTATGAAAATAAATAAATTTCGTAGAAAGTCATTTGCATATCATGATTTCAGCAGTCCGACGAGTTATTTCTCGCTGTCTTGAAAGAGAGCGAACGGCCGCACCGTGGAGGGAAGGGAAGGGAGCATAAATACAAACACTCACACACACACACACGTGCGCTCGTATGTGAATAGATTGGAGATCAGCGAGAGGAAAGAGTAACGTCTTTGCAAGGGCAAAATAGGTAGTGCTGTGAAGCCTCCGCTTGATGGAGCATCGTCTCGGGGGCCTTTTCCAAGATCCGGTCTCGCTAGACGGCTTATGGCGTTCCCTTGCCTTGTGGCCTTGTCGGGTATTGCTTAGATAAAAAGAAAGAGAGAGAGAGGCAGTCCAGCTGATTGGCAGAC
>KI422728.1:23106-44939 GCA_000473375.1 Anopheles culicifacies
AGTCATTTGCATATCATGATTTCAGCAGTCCGACGAGTTATTTCTCGCTGTCTTGAAAGAGATCGAACGGGCGCACCGTGGAGGGAAGGGAAGGGAGCATAAATACAAACACTCACACACACACACACGTGCGCTCGTATGTGAATAGATTGGAGATCAGCGAGAGGAAAGAGTAACGTCTTTGCAAGGGCAAAATAGGTAGTGCTGTGAAGCCTCCGCTTGATGGAGCATCGTCTCGGGGGCCTTTTCCAAGATCCGGTCTCGCTAGACGGCTTATGGCGTTCCCTTGCCTTGTGGCCTTGTCGGGTATTGCTTAGATAAAAAGAAAGAGAGAGAGAGAGACAGTACAGCTGATTGGCAGACAGACTATGGAGCAAAACAGTGAAGGAAAGCTTATTTTTAGCAGTCCGAAAGGGACTTTCCTTTTCTTCCGGCGGGCTTCCGGTAAAGAAGATCCATGTTTGATTGCTTATTCTAATGATATGGTCGGATAAAGTGGTCGGATGGTTGATGAGATGTCTGATGTTTTGTTTCTATTAAAGCTGTGCTGTTTTAGTGATGCCTCAAATCTTCAATAAAGAGATTCTCCAATAACCGCAAATGCTGGAATCATTCACTGCTCAGAACGATTTAATCGATTGCCTGTCGCCCCCAAACCCACCAGATACAATAGCAGCGCGTTATTCCGACAATCCGATCAATCCTATTATTATTATTAAATGGTGGCCCCGACGCCATTGGGACAGGGTTTTGCTGGAAGCACACCTTCGATGCGAAATGCCAGCACCCTTATAAAATTACGAGACACTTTAGTGGTCCATCATTGGCACCTGCAATTTGCCCACCATGCCCACTAACTGTTCACGACCATTTACAAGGTGTAGCTGGAGAGTCTGTGCCTGTGGGGATTGTGGTGGTGTTTTTTTTTCTTCTTTTCGTTTTTGTTTGCGCTCGGCTTCGGCTCGGCGTTTTCATCATAATTAAATTGTCCGCAGAGAAATGGCGCACACCGCTTGACCTGACATTTAGCCCGTGCAATCGTCGAGCGGCTTGATTACGCTGCCAACGGTAACTGATGGACATTGGATGATGGAGAGGGTGGAGTGAAAAATCCACCCCCGTGGAATATGAGACAGTGGACGGTGGTGGTGCGCTAATGTATGAGCCGAGTAGGAATGCCACAGACGTCAGGCTAGACGTCTGGTGTCGCTCTTGAAACGCCCTGTACGCCGACAAATGAATTCCGAGCGGCATTGTCGTTGATTGGGTGGGTAGGGGTGGTCCTTAGTGAGCAGGGTTGGTATTGGAGAAGTGCAGCATGCAGATACGGTTGCATTGCCGCTCTGATTGCAAGCTGACGGAAGCGGCATTGGCGTCACATTTAGCAGTGATAGATATTGTGCAGGTGCTGTTGCATATGCGTTCCATTCAATCAGGAAATGGAAATCATTTGACTGTAGTTGTTTAAAAATTTAGAAATTATCCAGTATTTGATATTTTTAGTACTTGAGATTAACAAAAATTATATAAATATTTATAAAAATAATACAAAAAGAGTTTTTTAATAATTTAAAAATAAATCATCAGGTAAATCTCCTCTAACAAGAGGAAATGTGATAAGATTACAAAAATACCTGATAAATTAACAAAAATCACAATGTTAAAATCTCTTTCATTAAAGTTTTAAAAATTATTTGGAGGTTTTGTTTTTTCAATGGAGACGCATGGTACATTTCACGAAAGGAAATAAAAAGTACACTCTGCCTATCTCTTAACAGTAATTTGACGTACTCTTTTAAAGCAAATGTGAAGTAAATTATGTTAAAAACATTTTCCCATTCGGAAAATGGACCACAGCTCTATCGAACAACCTCCACCGAAGGGACTATTATAATGACAGACCTGCAGTCCGGGAAATGAAGTTCCGTTTTCTGGCGCACGCCAAAAAGGAAAGCGAAAAATTCACAAGAAGGACATTGAGCAACCGACCGGATGCCAGATCGGACCGGAAGCGTACAATTCAGTGTACGGTCCAGCATAAATCATGCGGCCCCATCTGGGTCAATGCTCAGCGGAGCGCATCGGAACGGAACGGACGGCTTTGCTGTTGCTCCCTTGTGGCCTCGGAATGGTCGGCCGGTCCGGGAAGTTGATATGTTGATGCACTCACTGCGGCATTGCACTTTTTCCGATGGAGTGAGATGGGAATGCATAAAGTGGTGTCCCAAAACGACCCAAACGTACTTGGAAGCTGGTCTTTCCGATTCTTGCACTTCTTGGTGAGTTGTTCCGAGTGCGTGCACACGTTTGTGGATGCGTCTGAATGTGTGTGGGTTTTTATTTAAGTGAGAACCCGAAGGACAAACCCGATTCCTGTTGGGAACGTGAGCCACTGTACCGGGGAAAATTTAAATCCATTTTACAGCACATAAATAATGTCTTCGCCCGCATTAGACGTCCCGTCCCGAATGGAGGACTTTTCCCGAATCGGCAGTAAAGTGTTCCCCGAAAGGCACTTCGTTCGCTTTGGTGAGGCCATTTTCAAGAGCAAAACACTTAACGTGGGAAACACTCTCGCTTGCCGGAACGTCCTACAGCGTACATCTTCTGGCGCTTCTTGGGTCGTGGAAGAGAAGGACCTTTTCCCGGAAATTCTTTTAAGTGATCCTTTTGTTCAAGCCAAAAGAAAAATGTTCACTTTCGCAGAATGGACGAATAATGGACGTGGGAACGTGTTATGTTTTGCCATTCCATATTTACGACAACATTAAGTGTATTTATCGTAGAATTGCATTTCCTTGTATTGTTTTGTGTCCTTCGCAGAAGAAGACATTGCTTAGCTAACACAATATTTAAATGAAGACAGCTAAATTGATCGGCAATTTATCTTATCATCGCTGTTGCCAACAAGCTTCGAGAAGTAATAACGTGTCGTTTAGCGAGGAGAGATGAATTACTACATTTCTAGTGGTGATGTATAACTTTAGCATGCGGTACACCTTTACCATTTCATACCAGTTAGATTAACATTAGCCGAGCTAAGTGGAAATTGAATTGCACATCGTCAAATGTCGCTTTTAATCAACGAATCGTTTGATGGCAATGAATATTCTATCGTTTCAAAGGGGGCTGAGTGTTTTTTTTTCGCAAAACTCAAAACCTGGCGCTAGCAAACGATGTGCACCTCGGACGTGGTTGCAATGTTGCATTTGATTGCCTGCAGATGAGTTACGTGAGTGAGGTGTATAATTTGATTTCTGCTTTGTTTTAGTTGCTTCCACTTCTTTAATAACTCCAGTCCATTCCGGTGCAGTCTCATAAGTTTCTCGCTTCCAGTCCGATGAGTTTCTGGATCTACTGGGGTGGAAAATGGCTCGCGCTTTCGGTAGTCACTTTCGAGGAACGTGCGATCAATTAACATATTTAATTCCATGGCTGTCAATCAAAACGAAGCAATATGTGTGCGTGAATGATTGAAGTCTTGCGTGCGGTATTGCGGGTGGTAGAATTAGTTAGGTTCATTGCAATGAAAGGCATATAATTGTTAAAGTGTAATTGTAATATTAAATAATATTGACAGGAGACAAAGAAGCTGCTTGACTAGAAACAATAATTAGGTTTAAACAATTGATACGTTTATTAATTTTGTAAAGTTCTATTATATCATCGAAATACTTTATATTTTGTATTTTAATTCTTTTCTTGATTTTTTATAATTTTAGAATCCATATATAAATATATAAAAATTAGAGCGACATTAAATTGTTTTTTTTTTGTTGAATAATTATTTCAAAAGGAAAAATTTGCGATAAAACAAAAAAATATGCTAAAGAAGGCATTAAAACATAAAAAAAAGATAAAACCATTGATTTTTAATTAAAACTTCTTAAAGTGCAATTTTGAAATTATGTCTTCTGTTGTTCTATTTTTCTGTTGTTCATATTTAATATATTTATGTTACTGATTGTATTCTAGTTTCAAATTTTACGCCACATTTGTTATGTTTTCGTGTTTTGAGATTTTTTAAAACTACATTGCCATATTTGTTTTATAAAACTTACATGAAAATCGAATGTTCTTGAAGGAAAATCATGAGTTTTGTAAATAACAACTCATTGTGTTACCTGAAACTTTACATCGGTTGTAGTAAGCTTTTATTTTGTTTTTGCTTAAATTCCAATACTAGCGCGTCCCATTCGAACCGATTATGGGCTTCCCTTCGCTATAATCTACAGTGTGTGTTTCATCTACAATCTCACGGCTTGGCGCCACCCGCACATATAAGGCCCCTCTAAAATGGATGAGAGGCACACTGAATAGCACGGGAAGGGAAGGTGAAAAAATGGCTGATCAACGAGCTGTATTTAACGCACCCCTCAGTACGGCTAGAACTCACGATTGTTTCATGCAGCGTCACTGAAGGGCTGTCCCAGCAGGAAGGTTACAGGGTGTTCAGGGGTGGAAATGGAAGCGGTAACGGTGTAGTTCCATTTTCGAATGCACCACTCCACGGCTGATGTTGCACTGACGATTGCCATGTTGCCATTACCGAGCTGATAGTGATTGGAATGATCGTAATGCCGGTTTTGCCTCAGCTGCTGTACCTGCTCTTGTTACTAATCTCCATCTTGTTGTTTAGTTTTATTTTTTCCCGTCGAGTTTTTTTTCATTTTTGTTAATTCACCCGATGGTGTAATGAGATGGCAACGATAGCAATCCACACGGTTACGGTAGGACAGGCTACTTAGCTCTCCTATCCAACGATATATGATCTGCATCGGTATGACGCTAATGTACAGTTTCCGCGGCAAACGGCGACGACACGATTAGTTTCGCACGGTAGCACCGCGTTAATCGCGAACCGGCGTCAAACGTATGTGATTGTGTGTGTGTGTGTGTTTGCATGATAGATACATTGAAAGTGAAGGGAAGGGGATGGTTTGCCAATCTTGGCACCGCTGGTATGTCTGTCAGCTCGTCACCTACTACGCGGCGTGACGGTGACTGCGGTGCCGGTAGTGACGACGAACTTCTTTTACCGACGATGCACGTTGATAATATTATTAATGGGCGCGATATCGAATGGGACGGTTATCACGGGCTTGGGAGTGAATGGTTTACGGAGGTTACATTGCATCCATTGATGCTGTTGACGATAATGATAATGATGATGTTATTGATGCGAACGATGATCGTCATCCTGTGGTCGGGATGATGATGATGATGATGGTGATATATACATGGTACGATTAAGCGCAGCTTAAAGTGACGGCTTAATAGGTGCCCCTTTGCAATGGCGCTTGGTACGCCCCCCGACATGGCGTCCCATAATGGAAGGACTCGACCGTCTCTACCATCCCACCCCCTGAGGGGCCCGTTCTTCCGATCTGGATTAGGTTTTGCCGACGCCAAGTGAAGGTAGTTGCTATTTTAGTTTTGCATTAAAACAACGACAGTGCACCACTTAAACAGCAACAGCAACTTAGTGTGTTTGTAATTAAAATCGCTCGTAATTGCTTCTACCGGTAGCTAATCATAACGGTAGCCGGAGTTTGTGAGTGGATGAATCGCAACAAAAAAAAGAGGGTAAAGTATAATATAAATTACAAAACAACGCACACGATTGGCGTTGGCGGTGTTGCGGGTGTTGTTTTGATTCTCATAAATTTTGCAATTACAGAAAATTAAACACTTGATTGTGCGGTTTCCCCCGCAATCGATCAAGGAGGATTGATAATGCTAAAAAGTATTGCTTGTTGTGATTAGTAAATTAAGCATCCGCCTGCCGGCTTGTTTAGTTAAACAGTCGCTGATGAGTTTATTGCACATTCTTTCCTCTTGCCATTCAGTAATTGATTCTATTAAGGGCTTGGCTTGGCCAAGTGCAAAGCGTTTCTGCCTTTTATCTGCCATCCGTTTTGGAATGGATCAAACCTTTAGCCGGGCAAACGCTGCATGCATAATGACCCTCCCGCCCGATTGCAAATAACGCATGATAACGCACACAACCATCATGCAGCGTACAGATGGCAGTAGCAAAAATGGCGCCACACTTTAACGCGCCATCCATTGTTTCGGTTTGCTTTTCCTGCCACACTATCGTGCAGTGGATAGCGCTGAAAGGAATGGTATTAAAGTTTGAATGGGGAGGGTAGAAGAAAAAAAACGTAAAACAACATAACACTTCCACTTACGACGGTCAAGTTTATGCTATGAACCGGATCAGACCGGTCTTATCAGTGCGAAAGAAAGATGGAGGACGCTGTGTGTCGGTTCGTGGAAGAAACTTCCGATGGTCAATTTGCGTGGTTATTTCTTTGTTGCCGTTTGCGTAGGATAAGCCCCCCCCCGCCGGAGGGTTTTGCCCTGATTTATTTAAGGGCTAGCTAGCTAGGCTGCCGCTTTAGTGGTTCATTATCACCAGCACACGCGCAGCGGTCAAGAACCAAAGTCAAGAGCATTATGCTACGTTAGCGGGAAAATGTAATCAAAAGCCCCCGAGTTGGGGGTTTTCCCTGTTCGTTTGAGCATTTTATTTGGTGGGAACAAGGTTGAAATTCGTCAATTTTATGTGAATCTCCAGGAATAAAGAAGCGCGTGCCAGGAATAAAAAACCATAAAGTAATGTGACATAAAAATCCAAACCCTTTTTTCTGGGGCGTTCTGGACGATTAAAGGCGGCTTCGGCCAGTGAAGTTGAAATAATAGCATCAAGAGAAACGGAGAGAGAACCTATCCCAATGCAAAACAGTACGGCTATGCTGGAAACGAAAAGTTATGCTCAAGTCAACAATGGTCCAGCGCGGCGTCGGTCCAGTTCAGCTCAAAGTGTTTCGCAATTACGATCGCAAATGTGTGCGGAATGACAATGACAGGCCTATGGAGGCATGGGAAGATTTTATTACCCTTTTGGCGACCCTTCTTGACCAGAACCGCTCCAAGTGCCAACCGGAAAATGTGGGATTATTAAAGAACAAATAGGGGTGGGTTTTATCTGAATAAATAAAATCTTAAATTAATTCTTGGAATATTTGTAAACGAGTTTGAGTGCTAAATTCGGTTTCGGTAACGCAATCAAATCGAAATACGTGAGTATTGATTTTTCAAAAATAGATATCCCCTGCGTTTGGCCGAATCGTGGATTAAAAAAAACGATTGGACATTTTCCTGTCCAACTCTTTCCGCTGTGATGAGTGCTCAGTAATGGGAAAACCATCGTAAAACAATCATAAAGCGTCAGATTCAATCAAATATTCACAGTAAAAGCCAGCCGCCTGGAAATGCTCTGTGCTCTGTGGGATATAGAGCGAAACGTGGAATTGATTTTTATTGCTCGAAAAACATTTCATATTGTCAAACATAATTGTGTTAAAGTATGCCCAGCTTAACGGAATGGAAATGAATGTAAATGGAATATCTAAATATCATTTACAAATAGGCACAGCATTGGAAGCTTTGTTTTTTGTTGGGAAATATATAATCAAATATGCACTTTGGTTTCCTTTTCCTGAGTTTCAAAAACAGAAATGAACAAGATAGCAAACAAGATTTAAAACAAAAACTCACTTACAACACATTACTACCGTACATCCATGTAACAACGGCTATGCAACGAATCGGTTGATTTACGGAGTTGTAATCATGACCACGTTCAATTGATTACACCACTGCAGCATTGCCGCCGGGCTCTGCCATTTACCGGAAGCTTCAGCGGTGCTGTCACATGTTTAAAAGAAAAGTTAGTTCCAAAGGCACAGCACTGACCTAGCTTCTCCGCTTTTGAAAGTGTGCCAATGTGTCTGCCATACGCTAAACATACGCTCTTCGTACGTGTACGTGAAAGGAAATGCACTTGCATATGATCGCTGACAGCCGGTCCTATTTTCCCTCGTTACATTTCATTGCATTGCTCCTGGTGTTCTGGGTAGTAATATCGCGCGGCAGGATCTTTCGACGCATTGTCGCAGGGATGCGCTGTTACTGCAAGCTGTCGCCAGCAATAAAACTGTTTGCGAAATGTTTTCGGTATGAAAAGGACATGAAAGATGTTGTTGCTTTGTAGTAATGGAAAATGAAGTGCACTGAAAAGGACACAAGGAAATACGGGGTTTTATGTGTTTGGAGAGTCGTTATGAGAGCAGATGTCGTCACTTGTTCATAATCTAACAGTTAGATGGTCTATTATTAGGCTTTTTCTTTTTAGTATCTGTCATTTCATTGAAATGGTTAGAATAGTGACAATTTCGTTTTGGAAGACGAAAAAAACCTCGGAGAGTCAGAGAGTCTAAGATAAAGAATTGGAGACAATGCTCCATGAAGATCTCAGCTCAACCGCATGATGAGCTCACGAAGATACTTGAAGTAATTCAGCTCGATATTTACAATTTGTTTAGAAAAGAGAGCGATCCTGGCATTCCAGCAGTAGGCAAGAGTCCTCAAGAGTTGCGAGAAGCTTAACAGATATTACTAAGTTCCTGGTAATGCTCGTCTAAATGTTATAGCAAAGCCAATAATACCCTTAAATCTGTCTTTCCGTCCAGGATTTGCGACGAGTTCTATGAAATATTTGAGATGTCTAGACCAGTAGTAGAAATTCTTCAAAAATTCCCTATTCTGAAATTCTTTATCCTCAAAATAATAGATTTAGTCTTCAATTTGATATTTAATTTACATTTCCGTCGTGATTACTAATTTTCCTTCTTTTCTCAACTCTTCTTCCAGAACGGTTTCGTGGAGTGTGAACAGGAAAGCTGCCCAGCGGTGGACGACTGTTACTTCTACAAAAAGAAAGGTCCCGACGAATGTTGCGACAAGTGTATTGGTAAGTTTGGCAATCGCCCCGGTGTACAACCGCGTCCATCAGCGCTAATCTGAAATCTTACCTTCAACCCGACAGGATGTTTATACGAGGGCCGCCATATTGACAGTGGTACCGAGTGGACCGATCCGGAAGATCCCTGCATGCACTACAAATGCTTATCCGGTGTGGTAACGCGCTCGGAGATGAAATGTTACGCACCGTGTTCGGATCCGAGCCCGCCACGCAAAGGCCAATGCTGTCCGACCTGTTTGGGTGAGTTGCAAAATTTTCCCGCATTTTTGTGTTTTTCACGTTTTTCACACCAACTTCAACTCCAGCCGAGTACCACCAAGGTCATGAACGATGTGTGGCTGGGTGTGTGTGTGTGTTTGTGAGGCAATTTGGTGCGCGTTGGGTGGTCAAGTGCGCACTCGTTACACGGTTACCCAATATATCCGTGATATCGCCCCGTGCACCATTATAATCGTATTAGCTGTCCGGTAAGGGTTAGCTGATGGATTCAGCTGGGAACTCGGCAGGGTAGCGCGCGCATCCAAAGTCCAGCTGCGCGGTGGTGAGAACGATAATAAGCGTACGCAAGCGCCACCAGACGATCTGAACGGGGAACAGAGAAAGCGTACAATGTTCTTAGCGCCTATGTTCGGAACGTGTTGAATGATGCCGATTGGGGAACGGAAATTTGAACTAAACGTATCGAAAGTAAGGCATGGTTGAATGGCTGATAAAATGTAAAAGCATTTGTTAACCAAAAAAGGATGAACAAACGGAATTCTTTCCCTTGCGACTCAGAACCACCTGGCAGAGGCGTCCAGAGACACTAATTCTATCGAATATCTCGTGCTCTTAATGTTTTTAAACCCAAAACTGGACGTTCTGGAATGTCGAAGGGTAAGCTTTCCAAATGGGATCTTCAGCCTCCCCGTCACGAGTCGATGATTTATGAACCAATCCGGCCGTAATCAGCCTGCCCCTGTGGCCCTTTTGCTTGCTTCTACATGGGAAACATCCCAGACCACGGCTGAAACCGTTCCAGATGGGAAGCTCACGGACACCATTTGATGTTTGATGTCCGGTACGGGGCGTGCGTTTATTTTTGTGTCCCATCCATCCCGCCGGATGGCATTTGGCGTAAAAAAAAGCGACCGCGGTGGGTTATAATCCCAACATGGTGGAAAGAGGCTTTCGATTTTACGACCCAGGTAGACTTGTTGGCAGGCGAACATTCGCGACCCCGCTCGTTTTCGAAGAAGATTTATGAAGTAGCAACCCGCCGCCTATCTGCCGCACATTTCGAATTGCACCCCGCCTCAGAATTGCGGGGAAATTAGCAAACAAACTATTACCCCCCCTGGCAATGATGGGTTTGTACCGTGCGAGGGCTCCATCATTGCTAGGTCTCGATTTGTCTAAGGTCACCACCCCTAGAGTGACTTCCGCGCATTACGCTCCACGACCCGCCACGGTATCGCATTAGTGCAAACATATTTGTACATTTTTTCATCAAAACGTTGATAATTTTTCGAACGTTGACGGCACGCTGGGTGGTCCGCTTGCTACCAACCGTGCATCATTGTTTTCAAACGCGCCTCACCGAGTCAGCGTTGCCGTGTGTTGCGTCGAGGTGATGATTAAGCAGCGTGGCGCAGAAAGCGAAGGAAAAATAAAACAAATCACGCGCATCATCCGAGCGCCCGGCTGACGGCTGAAGGTCTTCTGGCCGTGCTTTCTTCGGGCGGTCGGTTGAAAGTACGTGTGGGATGTGCTTACGCACCCTAATGGATCCACTTTGTAGCTTGACGTCGATTTGTGCTTATCGGTCTTATCGGTTTGATGCTGTTCTTTCTTTTCCCATTCTTGTCTGTCTGAATTCGAGTTCCTGTAGTAGAACTCACATTAAAATGGATGAATTGATGTCTTTTTGTAGTAGTTGCTATAATAACTAAACTTTTTAAAGTAACGTACTTTGTTTTACCGTGACTTTTATAGCTTACTGTACGGATCGAACAGAACCAGCAATGAATCAAATTACGCGAACGATAAATTATTGCTTACTCTCCACACAGATCAATGCAGATGCAATCTATTTCTTCGTTGCAATACACTCACGGGATGCTAAATAAATTGTGAACTTTACCACTACACGTTACACTGGACTCCACTGCAGCGATTCCGCAAAAAAAAAAACCGATCGACCACACTGGGCGATAAGATCGAAATGCAAAGTTGTGGTGAGTAGTCCCTGTAATGCGGTAATTTATTGCTTCGTTGAAGAGTGGCCCATTATACGACGGACTATAAATTAAAATAATAAAAAAAATGTGCGCACTCCTCCCCACTCAGCGTTCTATTAAATGGCGGGTGTCTTTCGCACCCCCGTACAACCCCGGGTGGGGTGGGTTCCTTGATAATTATTCCTGCTGGCACTTGTTCGTAGAAGTAATTATCCACACTTACTATGCTAATATCGCTCCGACCGACCGAGAAGGTGCGTGTATGTAGAATATGTTTTATTTGATCACCTTACCCGGTGAGAGGTGAGCAACAGATCGATTTGTGATAAATTAAATCAACACCTTCTACCCAACCGCACCGGTTCTCGGCCGTCTCACACCGGTGGACGTGGAGTGCTGCTTGTTGCTCTTTGGCTCACATAATTATGACGGAAATTCGAACACCCAGTACCGAAGGATCCGGTGAAGGATGCTGACGTCGATTAAGCAGATCCTGTTTCCCGCAAGTGGTGTGCGTTCATCGCACGCGAACCACCTTCTTCTAACGGCTGTTCGCGGCATACTGATGGGCAAATCCAGCATGGGCTGTAAATTTTTATCGCAATCACCCAATTGGAGCCGGCGAACTTGGTCGCGTTCGCTTGCCGTAGTCATCAAAACCATTAACAAGCCTCCAGCTTCATCGCGTCGCCCCTCCCCACCACCCCGTTTACGCTGCGGAACTCTCCGGAAAGGGACCTACATGTATTAGGTCGGTGCGCGAGTAATAAGATGGTAAAATTTACGATAGCGCTCGTTGCCTTTGAGATCGCGCTATAAAAATGTCGTATTTACATAAGAAATATCTTTCGCGATAAAATATTTCCCATCCGTCGTACGCTGGGGGTTGCTCAGAATGGAGTGAAGATGAGGGTGTTTTGGTGCTCTTGCTTTGCTCAAGTTTAATTTTAAGCCTTGCTCACAAGTTTTGAGGCCACTTTCCCGGAGTCCTTTGGTGGAGTTGTGTGGAGATGGATAGGCCACCCAGTTGTGAGCTCCGATCGTAATTGCTTCGAGCAGAGAAGATACCTCAATTCGCATCCTTATCCGATAGTGCTTGGCCGTGTATGGGATGTTGAGAATTTGAGAGTTTGAGTGACAAAGCAGCTGGAATTGGAGTTCTCCGCTCGCCATTACAGAATACTTTCGATATCTGTATGTGTTCAGCTATTAGATAAAGGAGTTTGAAGTCTTCGAGAATAAGGCGGATCTCGAACAAAGCGAAGAATTCCAATACGACTCGTCTAGCGCCACAATAAACCCAACGGCATTGTCTATAACCACTCACAGTATTACATGCGGATACACAAATAAGTCGTTAAATCGACTGCAAACGAGGCACGATTGGTTTTGACTGCATAAATTAAGAATAACTACAACAAAAAAGGCTGCTCGTTTCCGATCGTCTATACGTCTAGTGCTTGAACTCACTACAAACAAAGTGCTTGCCGGTGATGATTACCGTTGCCGTTAAACCATCCTCCTCCGAAACAGAAAAGCATCAGTGGAATGCCTTTTAACACTTTTTTTTTCTGCGACGCGGGTTAACCATTTCTGACCCTTTGCGAAATGTCACGCCTTACAGCGCGGGTCGTACTGTACGCGAATGCGTTTAGCGAAACGTAAGAATATAAGAAGAATAAAAACACACCTCTTCACCCAACAACCTCGCCCCCATTGTCATCCAATGATTTCAATTTGTCAACGATTTGTCTGGTAACTAATAACAACAAAAATGCCTTCGCCTTTGACTGACACGGACGCACCCGGAACGTGGAGTCGTCAGGGCGCTTGGAAGTTTGGTGCGTCCTTCACGCGTCGGGACGCACAACGGAGGAATGGGTCGCACAGCGCGCCATACCGAAATTGATTCGTCAATTCCGGGGGTTTTGCTTGGTAGGGGTTGTGAGCTTACGCGCGATGATAGCATCAACGCAACCTAAATGAAGACGGGGAATTGGTTGGACCATTTCCTGATTCTATCCGGAGGCCGTTTTCCAGATTTGTTGGCCTCGTGGAGCGGCACCCCAATTTGTCATTCGGCCGACTGTCAGCGATGCTCAACGAGCGGTTAATTCCTACGCGCTTAAGAGGGCAAGGGTTTGGGGGAAAGAATCCCACCAGTTCCCGGATTGTTTCAGGGTGTGTTCTATGTCGAGCTTTTATCATTAATTTTCATTTGATTGTATCGCCGATGTTTTACGGCCCGATCTTCGACACTGCAAGATTTACCGTGTTTTTTTTTTCTGGATCTCTCCTCTAGCTGGGTTTCGTTCATCGTTTGCTATCTCAATTCAATGGTGTAGCTATTTTTATTCGTGTTTCTTTATCTCCTACCGTACCCTTGGTGTCTTCGCTACGGCTTTGTGAAGCTGTCAGACTAATTTGACTATGATTAGTTCGTGTGTTTCCCGGGCACTCGGAGACGACCGGACATTCCTACCGGACGACCTCCCGTTGAGCCCGTCCGTTACCTAGAAGCCGCGTGTCATTTGGGCCACTCTTTGGGTCTACGATGCAAGCTGCTGCATCGGATTCAAGCGGAATGGAATTCCATCCGACCACCTAGAAGCTTTAGCAGCCCAAGCGCTGCTCTACAAAACGTTCGACATCTCCGTGTTCTCGGAATTGATTTTTATCTTTCCAACGAGATCTTAATTATATGCTTAATCTATAATTAACAAGCGCATTAATATACGATTCGGCTCTTCTTTGGTGATCACACACTCGGCGTTCTCGTACCCGCCGGTTATTAGCGGAGGCACCTTTCGTGTTCTGTTCTCACTCGCCACCGTTGCATCTAGGGCCGCACCTACATCACTACCACGCGCAGTTGGGACGGCTGGGCCGGCGGACAAAAACCTGCGGGATAGATTCTCGCTAACCGTTTTGACATTTATTTATCGATTTATTTATTGTCGACAGGTACCAGGTCTGATATCGGAGCCATCGGTCGATCTTGCAATAGCTAATCGCTTTCGGTCGGTTTTAATCGCAATCGATTACCGCTTGATAGATTCGTGACATGGTCTCGCGGCAGGGGATGATGATGTTTTGCGCCCGGTTTAGCCGATCGCTTGGTACGTCGCGAGGATGGAATTTTTCCACTGGAGTATTCTAAAAAAAAAATAATAATAATACATTCATCCCGTGGCGTCATAGAATCATCCGTAAGATGGCCGGGAGATGGCTGTGTACAAGGTTTTGATGATTTAATTTAACCTTAAGCATGGCATGGATGAATGCTAAATTTTGGGAGACAACACGGATGCTTGATTTATCGCCAAACATTTCACATCGGACAGTTAGTAATGAAGAGCTAGGGGGAAAGCCTTCTATCACACAGCCACACGCCACAGCGATCGCTGGCAGTATTAAGATATTGTGAAAGAAGTTGTTAAAATTATGCGCCCGACGAGGGAATGGTTTCGGTGTAGTTGCAGAAAGGTGATGGATTTGGCGACCTTGGCGTTGGAATTCCGCTTGCTAATTTATGCGCGGAACACCACCCCGTAACATGCCAGTGCGACCTCGCACCGGCGGGCTGATGGAAAGGGGGTATGGCAAAAACGAAATAAAAAAGCGCTGTTAAATCCGGAATTCCGATCCGGTGTAATAAACACCTAGGGACAAATATGGAAATCATCATCCGAATGTATAGATAGCCTACGGGGCTGCCTTTTTTCTTCTGGTTGGGCACTATATATTACCTAATCCGACTTTATGCACGCCAACTGTGCAATAATTCCACGCGATGTGTGAAGATGTTTAGTGTTGAGGCCCCGGCGGAATTTGTGGGAATTTTTGCTTTAGTGTTTGTTTTAGCGTGTGTTTTGGTTTTCGTTTCTCTTTGCTCGTTCTACCCATCTGGCTGTGGTTTGGGGGCGGTACCGTCTTGATTTTAATTGAAATAAACGCACCGTACATAATTGGATCATAACTAGCAATAAGTGAGCTGCTGCTGCTGATCGGGCTGTGCAGCAACCACATCGCATCCGTAATGATGATGATGAGGAGTGATGAGCAGTGATTTGTGTCAGCCCCCGGAGGCACTGGCTCAAAGTGCGCCCTCACAAAACCGTACAAAATAAGGATCTGATTAATGCAATCGACCGACGGGATCATCGGCGAATCGGCAGCAACAGGCACCCCGCTAGGGCAAACCGAAAGCAAATAAACACACCATGTAATAATCGACCGCCGTGCGGCAAATCATGATTATGTGCCTGTCGATACTGGTGGGTCGTTCCACACAACGTCATCCTGGGCGGTCCAAAATTGGCCGTCCGTTTTCCCCGTTCTGGGGGCAACCTTTTTGTTTGCCGGAGAAATCCAGCAACACGCCGGCAATCAGTCATCGGTGCCGGGGAGATGAAAACATTAAGGTATGCGCTCAAGAACTCGCTGTCTAACGTTCGGGACGGTGCTCCTTTCGCGGGGGGAGGAAGTATGTAAAATGTTTGCACCGATTTGGAGGTTTCCTTTTTTTTTTGTTGGATCTTCCGATGGCTTACGCTACGGTGCGTGTGAGAGGAAACTACTGACCTGACCATCGGTACGTGATGGACCTGATGGATCTTCTCGGAATGGAACGCTCTTCGGAATTGAGCGATTTTTTTTATGTTTGAAACCTCGCAGAAGGTTTGAAGGGCATAAAGAAAAACAACCAAATTCGTCCGGAAGAAAACAAACAACTTATAAATAATACGGCCCTGAGGTCAGGCTCATTTGGTGGGCTCTCGTCGAAACCTTTCCACAATGGTCAGCATCTGTCCGAATCTGTCTGGATGTGTGTGTGTGTGTTTTTTTTTCTTTTGTTCTTGTCCATCTTTCTACGCCAGTTTCTTTCTCCTCCCCTTCCCCTCCACCCCAACCCCCGAAAAGGGACCCGATCGGTACGAGGCAAAGTACAAAGGAGGCCAAATTATTGCCCAGCGCATGGTATAGAAATGTTAATAACAAACCGATTTGAGAGAATCCAGAACAGAAGGGTGGCAGTTTTTTTTTGGTGGCATCGACATTTTGATGAGTTTGTTTCCTTCCGTTCGTGTTCCTCCTCCCCCTCTCCCCCCAAAGCTACGGGGCGGGGAGGACCGGAACGACGTCGTTTCGCCCTTTTCCCCGTTTGGTCGAATCGATTTTATGGCGGTCCGGTTTAACTCCTTTCTGTGGCTCGTTACTTTCCGTACCGTCGGTATATGAATACGGCTTTTGAGGGAATGGAATGGAAAACACGCCCGATGAAGTGATTGTTTGATTAGGGAGAAAATTATGGTGCCATAAAACAACTGCACGGCCGGCGAGATGATGCGAGGCTGCGGCGCTTAGAACCTGACTCGGGACTGGGTGCGGGAGGAGAACGGGTTGCGGAGGCACCTTTACGGCGTGTGGTCTTAAGTGGTGTGCTCTGTGTGGATTTGATGCTTCGATGTTGAAGAAGTCATTAACTAATTTCGATTGTATCTTGGTTGAAGGGTTCGGTGCTTTTGACCGTGCCAGCCTTTGACGTGGTTAATCATATTTTTTTGTGGGTAATTATTTTAAATTATTGATTTGTTCTCTTCTTTCAATGTTTTAAGTTTTGAGTTTATTACTTTTTTGATGATCAGTTAATTTTAAAAATAGATTACATTTGTCTTACATTAAATTGGTTTAAACAATTACTAATGTAAATTTAACAAAAAAACCTACAAAAAACGTTTTATTTTTATATTTTAAAACTTACTCCTTATTTTTTTAAATTAATAAATTATTGATAATCTGTATTAAAGTTGTCGAAAAGAAACTACAAATATTAAATAACGATCCTTTAATTCGTAGTATAAAAAGGGTATTAAATGATATTCGCCTTTAGAAATACGCGGTTGTTGGGCAGTTCGATGTATTTGTCCAACGAATTTAAAAACAAACTGATTTGATACATTTTTTTATTCATAAACACTTAATTAATCAATGTAAATTGTAGTATGCTATAAAAACGAAAACTGTAAGTTTTATAAATAATATAAATTACTTTACAACAAATTTCACATTAAGGACATTCTAGTGGAAATCACCACGATTATTTTTGAATGTTGTTGTTTTTAAACTTTTATAGTAAATACTTTGATATGAAATGTAAGGATCATTACAATTTTATGGAACTATAAATGTTCCCCCCATTTAAGTTCACAAGCAGTGATTTCCCTGATAGGGAAACACGCGCATTGAACATCCAATAATTGACGCTTATAAAAAGTGTTGAATGTTCGTTACCCTGGAAACTGTTCGGTGAAACGATCATTTTCGATCGTAAAAACCCCTCTATAAAATAATGCCATTTATGGTGGGTGCAGATATTCGCTTCAGTTGCATCAAACTGCATTCCAGGAAGTCCAACATCCCCTCCGCCAGCTTTCAAACATTGAGCGGATTATCATTTATTACTCCCAGGGTCCGGATCGGCCCGCGAGGAACCAACTTATCGAATTCGTATTGGCAGCAGGATTAACGTTGCCCAGCCGGATGAATACTCGCACCCAACACAGCATTCCCTTCCCGCCCGCTGCCACTTGGTCCCTTTTAATGGGACAGCAAGATGCAAGATTTTCGCATTCTACCGCATATCCGCGAAGGCTCGTGTTTTGAAGGATACGCGCTCCAATCTAAATTGAATACAAATTACCCGATTTATTGGGGCTTTATCGTTATTTACTGCTGCGCCGGGAAGGCCGCCCATCCCATGCTTACATCCCTCTCGTACTGCACCATTCACCCATGGAACGTGGCAGACCCATCATTTGTTTTCCCTTAATGAATGCAAATACCTTGGGTGGGAACTGTGCCTTTTTAATGCCTCGATGGTGAAACTTTTCTGCATGCTCCCGGGCCATTCAGAGCTAATGGCAAAAGCAAGGATGATTTTTTATCTCCCCTGTCTATGAATGTTAGTTTCTTTTGTTTTTTTTTTTTGTTTGCGAAAATTTGTTCAACCATTGGGTTGTTTGTGTTTAGCGCATTTAATCCGATGTTATTAATTTGCTTTTGATGGAGCTTTGGTAGCTTCTGGAATTTATTCCGGTGGTTGCGGTGCTCTTTCTGTGACTTGCTGCACGAGCGAAAGGACACATTCTCCACCAAGCAAATAAAATAAATATAATGTACACGGTTTGAGATTGATCGAATTGCGATCACGTTTAGAAATGTTGGTTTTTATAGTTTAATTTATTTTGTCCTAAGTATTTATTACTTAAGAAACTTAGCTCCTTTTTCTTGTTTTTATCGTTACGTTCATTAAAAAATGTAAAGAGAGATTTTGGCGTTTTGCAAATTAAAAAAAAAAGTTTATGAAAAACAAAAAATACACGCACCCATACGGCTAGTCAATAAACGGTTAAACATCTCAAGCACGGCCAGAAAACTCATCTTCCCAATCGCTGCCATAAGACCACCAATGCCGATTTTTAACAGCGATTTTGCGGTCGTTTCGAAACCAATAAACGATCCGGTTTTGGCGCGAAACCATAAGCCCAATGGGTGTTTGGCCGGGGATCGAAACCCGGATCGGCAGCATGAAGAAAACCGACCGACGAAGCGAAAGAAACGAGCGAGAGAGCGGCAAAAAAATGTATACAGACCAACAAAATAACACATTACCAACCGGGCTGCTCATAAAGCTTGATGAACATGTTGATCTTTTTTGTGAAATTTATTGAAATCCATTCGGAAAAGCTCGCGGTCGGTATCGGTCGCGCTTGGAAAGGTCTGAAAATGTCGCCCTGCCATCGGCCATCGGCCGGTGCGATCGTTGGCGTGAGTGAGAAATCCCATTACGCATTCCGGAGAAGACATTTAGAGAGGTGCTCGTCGTTAATTCTCCGTACCGGACGCTGTGGAATCCCGGCCGCACATAACAACCGTACCGGGGTCTTCGGTCGATCGGCTGTTGGCTGGAAATCCTTCACGCAATCTGTGCTGAGGCGAAGCAAAAAACAACCACAACAAACCACTCACCAGAAACGCTAATTTCACTTGACATCTGACGGGCCACTGCGGTCGTATGGTGCGCTGAAGCTAACGGCATGGCAGCGCGTTATCTTTCCACTTGACGAAATGGCGGGGAACGCTTGGTGTTGGTTTGCTTCCCTCCGTCCAATGCGCCCGTCGCCCAAGAACATCGGCTCGACTTTCGTTGTCAGACTGCGCGACTGCAGCGCCTGGACGGTTTTTGTGCCGGTGATAAGCCGTAGGAGTTTTGCTCCTACTTTCCACCATGCGAGGGCACACTCACACATACACTGTGATGGTGCGGTGTCTCCGGACTGGCTGGCTGGCCATGCATGACGACCACGATAGCACGCCGAACCGGGCGTGTACCACCTGCACGCGGGCGAGCGGGCGAGCGAATTATGAATTTATAATTTATACGCTTTTAATGAGGCCGAACCGGTTGGGGGTTTTGATTTGATGTTTGCTGAACCCGAATTACCGCACACTTGCGTTAAGGGTGGCCTCACTGCAACTGCGTGCCATAGTTGGTGGCGGGAGGTGTGGAGGGATTGTGGATGGGGCGGGAAGGGTTAGTTTGATAAAGCAAAAGGCCATACGGAGAAGACAGAAGGGGAAGCTTGCTTAGGCGGTTTGTCATCATCTTGGAAGGTGTCGTTACATTTTGTTTAGTTTTTGTGTGTTGGATTGCGGTTTTGCAGTGCCGTGATGTGGTAATATTCAAAGCTAACAAACTTTAGTACAAGATAACAATAATTTAACAAACGGACTTACCAGAGGGATTAATTTAACAGACGGATTTATTGAACTGTAAACGAAATATCTTCATCCACTAAGGTATAGTAGTTTAAAGATACTGTGTATGCTTTCTTATCGAGAAACTAATGTACTACAACATTCCAAGTCTTCGAGGAAAGTTTGTTCAGACAAAATAAAATTACTTTTTTAGGTTTCCGAAAAGGTAACAACTGTCCATCTAAACTCTTCTGACTAAGAAATTCAAGGCTATTCTTGAACATGATGTTTTGTATCATGAACTCTCCAAAGCTCTTTTGGAACTGCCAGCGCCTCAAACCCCCAGAGAACCCTTGCTCTAGAACTTGCTAATTTCCTGGGTTTCATTAGCTGAGATCATAGTACAGAGCTCTATAACAGGAGCCGCTAACATATCTGTCAACGGTTACAAATAACTATCAATAAAGGAGTCTCGTAGTGACCTTGAAGTTCGCTAGAGTTTCAGAGATAGACTATAGAAGTTAAAATAAGCTTTTAGAACAGTATTCTCAACGAAATGGAATTTGAAATACATCCATTTTTAAATCCATAACAACAAGTTACGGATTTGGAGGATGTTGTACTAATTTGACATTCAATTTAGTACTCTGTAGATCATAGGAGAAACTGTACTAAAGTGTACTAAACTCATTATTCGAGATAATTTTGACCCACTCAATCAATATTAAAAATGCGATAAGAATAACTTAATTAAAATTAGGAAAAAAAAAATATTTCAAATTCAAAATCAATTGTGGAAGCCCTTAGAAGCCGTTTTCGCTTAGAAATATGAATATCACATTTGTTTACAAACACGCTGATGTTTACCCTCCCCATTATGCAAATCTGGCTCTGGGTTTTTTTTTTTGTTTGTTTTTAGTTTCTCATGAGTTATTTTCGAAGCGTGATAATTTATTTTGCTCCAGCAAAACAAAAACAACAACACATTAATTTTAAATCGATGTTGCTGCCTTTTACGATGGATGGACTGCCAGGGCCGAGAGAGACCTACGACAACATACCAACTGGTGAAATGAACGTGATTTGCACTCCCGTTTCTTTCTGTTTTTTAATGGTCAATGCAAACTGCACCAAACAAAAGGGTTCAACGATCCTGCTTAAATACAATCTACACATTGTATGCAGCAGCTGGTGATCGACTTTATGTTTGTCCACTTTGGTGAAGTGTTTCGCGGAGAGCATTCTGTCCTCCAGCCCCCTGAAGTCAATCAGTCCAAGCGGGGACAGAGATTTATTTATCTGCCGTTGCAATTTGCTGGCATACCATTTTTGGCATCCAGTCACGCGTTCCAGCAAGGAGGTTCGGCAGTGTTAGGAGATGGAGATATTTTAAGCGATGCATAATAAGTCACGAAACTAATTTCCACTCCACCCGGTTCCGGATGGGGTTCCTGGTAGGGAAAGCGAAAATAAACGTACCCATAACCCCAGTGTGGCGAAGAATTATCACTTCGCGTTCATACGCTGATTTGGTTTCATTTTGCGCTGTTCTAGTGGTCATTATCGGTCTGATGGAATTACGCATGCAGCGATCTCAGCTTTTATGTCAGCTCGCGTCTCTTAAGGCAGATCGCCACTACGACTAGTATGACATTTTCTTCCCTGCGATATCTCCGATAGAGCGAAAGTGTTTTCAGCTGTTTTAGTGCTTTGGGGACCTTGCACACATCGGCACATCTCCGGCTACCAGTCTGGTCAGTCCAGCGGGGCTACGGAATGAAAAATGTTGCCACATAAATTAAAGAACAAATTTTCGGCTCAGGTGCTTCAGATTGCTGGCGGTCACTCACACGCACTCACCACGCGTTTCCAGGAGCGGTGACATTTTCATCGTTTCGGTGTTCGAAAGATCCTGTTGCTATGGGGTCATCGGAGTGTTGTGTGCCGGTTGTGGCCGGTTCTTACCAGACTGACCAGCGAACGGGCGAGTGAAAAGTGAACACATGTCGAAACAAAAAAAA
>AXCM01000968.1:0-49795 GCA_000473375.1 Anopheles culicifacies
TCGAGGCGAGATAACTTCATCCGCTAGTCGATCTAGCTACTGATGGAGGGGAGTTGTTTCAGGGAATTTGAAAGAACTTCTGTTGGATTCAGTAATTCCAAGCTGTAACCTCCAGTCGGTCCGCTAGAGAACGGATGTAAATCCACAATGTCTGCCTGTAAAACCTAATCTGAAGGAAATCGCATGCAGTTTCAATTATAAGGATGGAGCATTGGACAGAGTTATGTAGAGGATTTTATTCATACGTGTTTATTAGAGCACACCAGTTAAGAAGGAGAAGACATTGGGCAGTCACTAGACAGACATGGCATATGAACAAATTTTGCTATTATTTCCTCGAAATTGTGCAATTAACTCTTCGTTCAGATTTTCTTTATCAGATAACATAGGTTTTTCACACGTCATGTTCTGATACCAAAAAATAAATAAAATGTATCTATATTTTTAAGTGAGCGTGTGTGTTTTTGTATTTATTTGTAGTTTTTAGTTCGAAACACGTTGCATTTTCAACAAAATGCATTTTAATCGATTATCCGTAGCTTTTCCGCGACATACCGTCAAAGCACAAAGAAAGCTTTCGATACTGCAATTCGTTTCGTGGACCCACCAATAGATGACGCTAATGAAGCCTCCTTTGGAAAATCGCTCATGCATTTGGGTAGAATGAATCCTTGCGAAGATTTTCTATACAGACAATTGCTCTGCTTTTATCGCTCAGTATAATGAGCTTGAAGACTTTATTCGGGCAACGCAATTGTTACATTTTACTTATCTAGTGATTTTAGCTCTGTTTATCCAGATTTGTTAGTCCAGTCACACGCCTCGTGGATAATTTATTTATCAACTAACTGGTTGTGTTATATCGATAAATTATTCTTTCGTTAGAATATCTGACTTAAGTCTTATTCTTCCATTGCAACGGGAAATAATAAATGCGATAAATTAGAAACTCTTTCGAAATATGAACATACGGCATCCTCTCTGGCCGTACGGCTACGGATGCCACCAACAGCAAAGGTGTATTGAGTCGATGTAAGGTGAAAACATACGACATAAAACTACACACATACACGCACACTTATGCATAGAGAAAAACGCAATCCCCTCATCCAGGACGGATGAGACGGCAACCGCAACCTACTCTGCTCGGTGCAGAAGGAATCATGCGCAGAAGGTCGGTGTCAGGCGATGACCTGCAACACAGCAGCGAATGCATACGTTTGGGCAAAAAATGGGAAAAACAACAAACAGTAAACTTTTACTAGCAGACTAAACATAGGGAGGCTGAAACGAAATGCGCACATTTTAATCCTTGAGTGTTTCGGCGAGCCAGGTTCGAGGCTACAGCTTCGGTACGAGCGTTAACAGCATGATAAGGGAAGGAGATATTGAGCGAAGCGAACAAAAGGAACTTAGCGTCCTTGAAAAAAAAAACAAAGGCGACGTCATCGGCAGGATAAGGAACACGCATGCGCATCTTTGAGAGATAAAACATGTTATTTTTTTAAGCTCCGTAATTTAATGTACGTAATTTTAAGCTTCGTAATGCATAATACACGTAGAAGTCACCTTCGTTTCGAGTGAGATAAATAAGTAATGTGCTTAATGTAATACGAAAAGATTGATGATAAAATCAAATGCGAATTTAATATCTTTTTTAGAATTGAGGAATTGTTTAACAATTGTTTATTTGCTCCTTTTAAAAAAATCATCCAATTAATTGCTTGCGTAGTCGAAAAAGAAGAGCATAAAAATCTAAAAACGGATACTTATGGAACATTTTTTATATATTAAGCGGTTAAGCCAGTGCATAGGGAAGAATATAAAAGAAAGAAATCAATCACACATTTGTAACGAGCGTTTATTGTTTACAACCCTCGTCAACCCTCCACGTGCGTGTTTATCGATTTTGATCATTTGTGCGCATAAACACCTTGCGTAGGCAAACACTGCGCAAGCGCATTCTTGCGCGGAATGTGTCGCGATGGTGGAAACACCAATGAAACGCCCTCTCTCTCTCTCTACCATTTTACGTAAAAATTAGGGAAAGGGTGGTTTAACTATGCTACGGCATATTAAAGGGAGAAACTACTAAGTGAATTAATATACACGTAAGCGTAAACTTTTTATGAATGTTATTTATCTTACAACATTTAAGTTATTTTCCTTCATTTTCTTTTTATCATGAAACTAAAAAAAAACTTAGAAAACTTCATACGAATCAAGTACGGTTCGGTGACAATAAGGCAGAGTTGAATGAAATTGCTCGTAAAGCAAAGTCGCTTAAAGGGGGAACCAAGGCATGATCAAACAAACATGTTGAAACTAGGGTTGATTTCGGATAGCTTAAACCATAGCGGAAGCCATACACCATTTCTTCCAACACATACGCTAACGTGTGCTTACAGAATGAAAAGAATGATTCATTCACTTAAGCCGAATATGATATAAAGTTGAACAATACTCTCTTTTGCAGGATTAGAAAATTCAGATAAAAATTGGAAAACTGGTATCGTTGAAACATTTGCAGTGAACATTATGATTAGTCAATTAATTCCCTATGAATCTATAATATAATACTATAATATCTTCTTCTTCTTCTTCTTGACTCTACAACTCCGAGAGGTCTTGGCCTGCCATATCTTGCTTTCGTGACTTGAATTGTAACCCGCGACAAGATAATCAGTCCTACGTACCGGGGAAACGCCCCGAATGTGATTCGAGCCTCGGTCCTGCGTATTGACGCCGCAATCTGCAGTTTTTAAAATAAGCCATGGATGGAAAATTTTTAATTAATATGAAATTATTTCATATCATCACTCGAGAGAACCGCATATCAGATCCCATACGAACCGTACCCCCGTAGTGAGGAATGACCCTCAGACCACGTGGTATCTTTAAGTCTAATAAGTCATTACATGGCTGCCATAATCAAAAAAGGTCATTTAACTAAGAAGAAGAGATACAATAAAATATTACAACTTTTATTTCCCCAATCCATCCACTTAAGGTCTTGGGATACATACTAGGAGAATATCACAGAAACACTTGTATACGTGATCTTTTGTGTAAATTGAAGAGATTGTAAATATGGTTCGATTATTTGGAAGTTTTTTGACAAAAGAAATACCTTGAACTAAAACTTCTTTCCTGCGCACAGTAACTTAGTGCTTAATACAATCTTCCAAATGCATGTATGCGGCTGTTCATGTGTGAAACCAGATTTTAAGCAACATCACAAACGAGATAAGACCAGGATCCAAGGATTATAGTTCCTTTGCCAAAGGCGAATGCGCTCCTATAACTCGCCAAACCCTACGTTCGTCCTTGTGGGAAACAGCAAATCTTAGCCACCCTTGTGTGTAGCGTGTTGAGGTTGCTACGGCAAGGGCAGAACAGCAATAAGAAGGGAAGAAAACAAAAGCGGCAGCGTTGAGTCACTACTACCCAGCCGTCCTGGCACCTGGCCCACCGTTTATCGATCGAAGCAGGCCCGGTCGCTGGTTGACGCTCGTCACTAATGTTTGCAACACGATGCCACGCTCAGCCGACTGCAGCAGCAGACTGCTTCGATTATGCTTAGCTCAGGTTGTGGAGAAAAAAGGGGAAAGCATTTGTGTATTTCCACCCTCGTGCTGTATCGTTTGTTGGTGGCACCCCTTGCACATGCGCATGTACCATTTGCGTGTGTGGCATCGAGAGAAAGCGAGGCGTGCTCGCAAAGTAGCACAGGACAGGAGCAAATTGTGCAGATTAGGACGGTAGTGCTGTTTTTTGAGAAATAAAAAGAAAACTTTATTTTCAATAAACAGCAACAACGAAAAAGCCTTCTTCATTGCTGGAAATACGCATGCAAACCCCATCGGAGCATAATGCTCAGTTTTAGCAAGTATCTGCACATTATCATTAAATGTGAAGCTTTGTCGAAAACGACTTGCGCAAAGAAAACAAAATCCACGAGAAGCGAGAGAAAGTGTTCGCCTTAAAAAAAATCCCGCACCAAAAGACGGGAACTACATAAATCGGATGCAAAAAAAAGGGTGGCTAAGCAACCGGCAAAGACAACTCGGAAAGGACTATTCATCTCGTCCATCCTTCCGACTCGCTCTCGCTTTGCCTCGTTTGTCTCTTTCTGTGTATAAAGCCTAGCGACGGTGGGCTACTGCGAAGGGGAAATCAAGTCAGCTGAGCGGCTCGAGCTACTGCAACCAGAACGCGGCTCACGTTCAGACAGTGTGCGTGTGGCACGGTCATCGATAGGATCCTGGAGCGTGCTTCGGCGTGCTACTGCTGCCCGGAAGTGTGAAGCGCTCGGAACAAGAGACGGCAAGAGCGTCGTTCGCATCGCATCGCGCAATTGAATCGCATAGTGGAGAACGGAGGACGGCTGCGTAGCAAGTGGCAAGGTCCTAAGCGTGGTGTGCTGTCGGTGTGTCCGAGTTGACGATTATTGATTTTCCCTTTCGGACTGACAATTGCTACGTTGATTTCAAGTCTATGTGCGCAAGTTGTGGTACAACTTTTCGCCTGCACTGGATTGACGTAAGCAGCTTCGCGTTCGTTTCAAAGTTGGTGCCGAAAGTGTGACGGAACATAAGGTAGTGTGGTAATTAGTGATTATGGCGACCACATCGGCTGCATCGGAGGGTGTAAGCATCCGGTTGAGTGGCGGCCGGATAAGCCAAAAGCAGCGTGCACCCAGCGATGGTACCGATTCGTCATCGTGCAGCACGCGGGAACCCTGGATTTCTACGAACAAAATTCTCAACAGCAGCCTGTGCGGTCGACGCGTAAACAGCCGCAATCCGAACTTTGACTATGACGAAACGAAGCTGCTCATTTCGCTATGGGGTGACCCGGTGGTACAGAAAACGCTGATCACCACGCACAAGAAGCATCCGGTCATTGCGGAATTGGCGCAAAAGATGCGAGACCACGGGTACAACCGGTCGACGGAGGAAATCAAGACGCGCATCAAAAACCTCAAGTGCTTCTACAATCACATCAAGAAGGACATGGCGGCCGGTATCATTAATCAGACGACCTGGCGCCATTACGCCGAGATGGACGAAATCATTAGCCGGCCGGTGTTCGGCAATGCGCATCGGTTGTATATGCAGCAGCAAACGAAACAGCAGCCACAGAAGCAGGAGCAAGCTGCCGTGCCAGAGTCGTCCAAGTACGAGAACGACCAGGACGATGATGCAAAGGATCCGCTACCGGAGTTCCCGGTGAAGCTGGAGGTGATGAGCGATGATGATGACTACGAACCAACGGAGATCCGTGCCGAAGATTTGCTTACAATTGATGCGAAGTTCCCGGAAGACTCACCAACGGTCACAAGCCAACGTACGCCGCGTGTCAATAAAAATGGTGGAGTCGGCAGTAGCGCTAACAGCAGAAATGGAAAAAGCGTCGCCAATGGACGCAATGTCCGCAAACAACCGGAGGACGATGACGACGAGGAAGAGGACGATGAAGATGACGAGGAGGAGGAGGACGATGATGAAGGTAGCGATTTCGATGTGGAAAAGTAAGTATTTACGCTCTGATTCTGGAGTTCCAGTATTTAGGACCAACCCTATTCGAACATTTGCTCTTTTTACAGTGAATTTAATGATGGACTGGATGAGTTGCTTCAAAAAGCACAGGCCACAAAATCAAAATCCGCTTCCGGTGGATTGGCTTCTAAAGCCGTTGGCAGTGCTGCGACAAAGCCAGCCAATACGAGTGGGTTAGTAATAGAAACAATCACTTCGGGCAACGGTACGACCATCACAGCAACCGGTGCATCTTCCACGAGTATACCAACCACCGGGAAGATATCCGTTGTGCCGACGAATCTACTGATGAAGCAACCATCGTCTGTTGCGTCCAGTTTGACCACTCCGATACAGATCTACACCCAGCCTACGGTAAGCATCGCGAAGGGTGTCGGAACAGGGACAACGGCAATGGTTGCTACGGCCGGTACTGGTACCGGTACGGCCCCGATGAAGCTGCTGCTAGTAAACACCGTTGGAAAAGATGGAAAAACCCAACAGATACTGACGCCCGCATCGGAAGCAACCGCCACAATGCCAAAGCTTATCCCTGCACCCGTACACCATTCCAAGATACCGCTCTCGGTCCCCGGTCAATCTCCGATCGTTACCATACCTACCGTCAACGTACCAAAGAAAGTGGGCGAACCGATCCAGCTTAGGACCACTGGTGCACGCACTGGTGGTGCCTCTGGTGGCCAATCTGCGGGATTCCGTACACTTCTTACCCAGCTCGTTGCTATACAGCGCGAAAACCTGGCCCTCAATCAGGAGCGTTTGGCGCTGGAAAAAGAACGGCTGGAGTTCGAAAAGCAGTTTGGCGGTTCACTCGTCGGTATGGTGCGCAACATGAACACGTTCTTCAGTGGTATGTTGTATCAACAGCGGAAGGAACAGCAGCAGCAACTTAAAGAAACACTGCATGAACCACAACCCAGCAACAAATCGGTTGAACCGCAAACGAAACGCACGGAAGGTGTGAAAACACCAACACCACCACCGCCACCGCCAGTACCAGCGGTCGCTGCCGAAGGCCTTAGTGCATTAGAGGGACGTGAAATTACATCATCTGCTTCATCGCCATCATCCGCGTCACGAGTTGCATCACCAACGTCAACCACGAAAGCAGCACCGACAACGGACAGTGGGAATGAAACGAAGGAACGCACCACGGGTACGAAACGAACAGAACCTTCCTCCACACCACCATCCCTCACACCGGCACCATCCATCGCAAAGCCATCATCCACATCGGACGTGTCCCCCCTGCCGAAGAAGCGTCGAATGATGACACGCAATTCCGCCCAGCACACGCAATCATCCGCAAGTTCCGCTACTGAGGATCCCCTTAAAACGGAAATTATCAGCGATGCCGATGATCCATAGAACGGCAGGTCGTACCGGCCATCGTTCTAAAATTAGTTCCTTTTTTGGTTTACTGCTTATAATTTATTTCAGAGTTCAGTTGCTTTCACACACGCTATTACAATTGCCCGTGACAAGCACGATGTATGTAATACCAATAAACCATTCCGAATTTGCGCACACTTTCTAGTAACAGTTCTGGTACACATTGTTCATCAGCTCCATATCACGTATCTCCATGATGTCTGTCTTCAGCCGCTGTTTGATGATTTCGCGCAGTATATCGTCCCGGTCCTTCTCGTCGTCGATGCCCATCCGGCGCAGTGTCAACTCGTCTGTTATTCGCAACAGTGCCCGGCCCGTTATTTCATGCTACAGGGAAGTAGAACTACTATAGTCACGCACGGTACTACAATTTGCAGGAATCGAATCTTTAACTTACGCGCTGAAATAATTCCTGGTATTGCGCGCATCGTTCGTTGCAGTGTCTTCGCAACCATTTCAGTGTGTCGGCGACAGTCCACATGTACACGGGTTTGGGACGTGCTGTTTTTGTCTAGACAAAACCAAAAACCTTTGTACTATAAGCGTGCATTATTGTTGCAACTGTTACTTACCTTTGTTTTGGCCACCGGAACCGTTTCTTCCACCATTTTTCCTATACACTTGCCTTTCTGTAGCGTCTTCGCTGTTGATAATTTCGGTAGGCGAAGCTGTGCAATTGTAAACAACCCAGGAAGCTGTCAAAGTTTGTTGTCAGGAATGTGTTCAAATACCGAACACCAGGGGGCAACGTTTTGGGAATGTTGCGTTTGCATTTGAATTGATCCGCCTCCGAAAACCATTTCCATTCTTTGATCTTAATCATCGATAAGATGGTTCAATTTCGTAAATAATTTAAGTTGCGTTTGGCCAATCAACTTAAGGCCTTACACATACTTAAGTATAGTTTGAAGACGCTTAAACAAATTGGTGGTCATCATTGTAATAGATCTGTTTTGACTATTTTATCCTTGTCCTTCTGCCGTTCAATATTCTAACGGGACTCGCTCGGCAGCTTATTCTTCTTGCGAATGAGTAGAACACACCACGTTCGTGCCGACCCATATACGCAATCCATCGGAGATCTGCATCGACCATCTTGCATATAGAGCGATGTGTAATACGCATTGCATAACCAACGGCGCTTGACGGTTTAACATTTCGCCGCTAGAAAATTCAAATAATTGTATCACGTGACATCGTTTTATTATGTATTATTTCGTAGTAACGGTCAAGTCGTATGTATAGGATTGAGAACGGCCAGACCGAAACCGAACGAAATCTTTACACGACCGGCGCTGATCGAATCCCATCGGGGCTGTTCTCCCTGGCTATCTTCAAAGCAGCAGGAACAGTGCAGCAAATGGATTCGTTATGCATTTCAAAGCTCAAATTGACAAGCCATATTATATATTGTTTTTAATAAGTTTTATTTCATCAAAATAACTTTTCGGAAAAGGAACAAAGAAAAACTGTTGTTTGGAAGATTTAATTTGCAATTAAAATATAAATTTTATTTGACAGCATTTAAATATTGGATAAAACAAACTACAAGAAAACATAAAACACTAAATCGTGTTAAAGAAAAGTATAAACGTTGACGTACATGTTTGGGCTTATAGCTAACTTTCTCTTGTGCAGTGAACGACGTGGCAAAGAAAATGTGTTGTCGTACGAAAATAAAACACAAAAATAAAAACGATCTTATCATGAATGCAGCAGCAGAAAACTACCAACTCAACTGCTGAATCATTTCTTACTTACTATCGGTAGAATGTGCCGTGTTTTGTTTAAGTATGAATTTTTCAAATTCATCATTTTTGAGTTCCTTTTTTTCGCTTTCATTATAAAAAAACATATTGTTTCCATTTCTTTTCTTTTTTTTTACTCCGAAACAGACAGAATTTGGAAAAGGAAGCTCTACACGCTCGTGCGAAACGCTAATGAAACGAAATGGTCACATTTGGCCACACGCATGGAACATGATAATGAGTGATTATATAGAAAGTGAGAATTAGACGATACATACAGTTGTGGAATTACACGAACGTCGATTAAATACTGAATGAATACTGAGGGAAACACTTACGAATGAATGAGTGCAAAATTGATTGTTTAAGCATAGTTTAAAGGGAAGTCGATCAACCGACGGAAACGTTTGAAATGACCAGGGCGGATAAATTGGAATGTATACGAGTAAGTTGTTTGGTTTGTTAAGTTTGTAAATAGCGTTAAGCACACGTGGGTAAATAAGCATATTTTCTTAGCGCTCGATTGGGAGGTTTAGGGAATGTAGCAGACAAGTTAATGCAATGTGTTTTTCCCCGCTGGTGGTGCTGACGAAATACAAGCATTGTTAAAAAACTACAAATCTGCAATCACATGAAGGGTTTGTTACAATAGTTTCTCCTTTTCTTTTACACTGTGACCAATTTTTAGTAAGCACTTTAAATGCAATAAACGCTAAATATTATACGCTTTATATTCTGTCCCTTTTTTTACCGTTCGATTGAGCGTTCCTAACCTGACCGTTGAAACCGCAGCCGTGTTTATGCAATTCTCTGTTCTTGTAACATTCGAGGAGATCGCGCAAGCGTCCCGAAAACGGTTCTCGCATGCATTTGGGGGAGAGGGAATGTAGGAGAGTTTTTGTATAAAAAATATGATACATACTCAATGCACTAGGCGTGTACAAGTGCGTACGTAGCATTACGTTTCCTTCTAACATGTCCCTTCAATAGATATAAAAATATTACATCCTTTTCCATTTCATCTTTGCGCTTCATGTCCCTTTTGAAATACGTTGTGTTACTTCATTGTTGTGCTTTGTTCGGCTATATGTATATAGGGGTGTATGTCGTGTTAAAGGACCCTTTTTTGTCACTAAGTTTATCACACTGGAATGTTTCATTATGTTTCATGCTGCTGTTTTATGTTTATAGGGGTTTTGTTTGGGTTTTGTGCCATCTAACGGCGCCAAAAATACCCGCCAAAATTTCTTTTCCATCAATACTGTTCATCCACGATATGTCTCGCTTACTACTATTGCCGGTTGTATATCTGTGTGCAATCTACACAACACAATTCAATACGCCCCCACCAAACGGAAGTGATTGTACGAAGCAAAAGTAATGTATACGTTGAACACACTTTTGAGCACTTCCTTTCGCCGGTTTCGCCACGTAGTATTGTATTGTGCCATATAAACCATCGCGTTGCTTATTGTTACCTCGTCAGACTTTTTTCGGTTTTTTTTTTTGTTTTGTTTGTCTTGTTTAGGCAAAACACCGTAGACCGCATGTGCCCACTAACTACTACTGCTACCACTACTGCTACACTAGAGTTTCGCCTACGCAAAAGTTGTGCATTTCTCTGAGTCATTATCGTAGTGTCGTTATCACTTAACGCTTAACCTGCACTTCTACGCTAGAACCAGGAGTATCTACGTTGGGCGAACAAACCGAGCCTATTGTTTAAACCGTAAGCGACCAAATAAACCAAAACGATAGCATGGGAGTGATAGCACATTAGCACAAAGACATAAGTTTTATGTTTTGGACGGATTGAAATGTAAACAAAGGAATGTTTGACCGTATCGGACAAAGCATGTTTGGAACAGCACACGAAGAAAAGTAACCGCCGGGCAGTGCCAGAGCTTTTAAAAATGTAATTCTAATCTATCCACGCAGTGGTGAACCGAATTTCGACTTCAGCTCGTTTCCGGAAGGATCGAACCGTCGGTAAACTTAACTTAACAGGGTTGCAAATTATAGCATCAAATTTCGTGGTTGCATCCCGCTCCCGCACGCGGGAATATGGATGGCAAATTTAAACGTAAGCTGCTCGTACAGCGCCATATCCGGTGGGCTTGATGTAAGGCCACCCTCATGTGCTGTGCTCAAGGTAGATCTCCTGGGCCGTATCCTAGAACCGATCCTTCGATGCCGCACTGTACTCCATCTCGGTGAGGTTCTGAATTTCCTGCAGCTCCTGGAACTTCTCGTGATCCCGTATGTGGGCATAGTTCGCCGCCAGGCACATCAGATAATGCACAAAGCTGAGTATGATCAGCAAACACGATACCGTTGCTAAAATGAACATAATTTCACACTTTTCCACACCGTCCTTACAGAACGCTTTCACCTTGGCCGGTTCACAGATCTTCATGTCCTCCTGCTTTACTCCATCGGGGAACATAAAGTCTACAAACGGAAGCATACAAGATAAATTAGATAATATCCCCAAAAAAACAACCACTAGCGCGGGTTATACTTACAGAACTGCGTCAGATCGATGCAGTCCCGATGGGTCTGCACGTTCGTGTTGGCGCACATGTTCCAGAACACGGTAAACACAAACGTGACGATGGACAGGAAGCAAAGAATAAGAATCCACGCAATGTTCAGCACGTACGAGATTGCCATAAAGACGGCACACGAAATGCGACCACCGACACGGGAACCCCACGCACGGTACACCTTATGACGGGTAGCGCCAGTCGCCAGGAAGCCCACAAACAGAATCATCAGCCCGAGCGCTGCCATCGTCGCACCGATCACGACGAAGATGATCTGTACCGCCTCGATCCAGGGTAGCCGCAGATGAAACACCTGGTCAAGCATGATGATGGCCAGCGAGGTACCGCGGAACATGGTACCACAAAATACGCCGACTCCGATAAGGCACATAACCGTCGCGATCAGTGTCGCGTACGGTATCCGCGTCACACATGACTTGCAGCATCCACCTGAAGATGATCCAATGAAAACCGGGTAGGAAATTAGTAAAGTGATACAAAGATTAAAATGCTTAAAGCCAAAGTGCTACAAAGAAACATAAAACACGATCACAACATAAAAAGTTTGATCAATGTATAACCGTCGTGTGAATGTTAGTAAAGTGATCGTGACAGCTGGAACACTTGTCGACAAATAACATAGAAAGGGGAAAACGTTCGTGATGTCCACAGATGATTTGCTACATTGAAAGAAATGGTTTAAAGTCGTACGTAAACAAGTTATGTCGTCCGCACTGCTTAGCACGGAAGCGTTAATGGTTTGCTGCGGGATTGCTTAACGGCCTGAAAGCATAAACCTTGAAACAAGTTGACAAACGAATATTTACCACGATTCGATCTTTCATGTATTGAATTGTTAACTGAAGATTCTTCTTCGTTTCTGGCTCTACAACCTCGAGAGGTCTTGGCCTGCCATATGTTGCTTTCGAGACTTGAATTGTAGCCGCAATAGGATAGTCAGTCCTGCGTTCCGGGGGAACGGCCCGAATGGGATTCGAACCTCGGTCCTGTCCCCGTTCGAAGAGGCGCTGCAATCTGCTCGGCCACCGCGAGCCACTCCAAACTGAAGATTATTACACACAAATAGACGGTTTTTGGTGAAATTTTTCTTGTTGATTTTCGTTAAAAAGACACGGGAAACAGAGAACCAATAAAAATGTTGCATCTTGTACACTGACTACAAAATTATATTTTTATTCGAAAAGGGAGTCGGAAGCATCTTTGCACAAGCAGGATGATCGTGCTTCGGAACTATTTCGTGGAGGTAGAAAAATATTGTTGGAAATATCAGGAATAGAAAACAAATGAATGGACTCAAGAAATTCGAGATTCATTCAAAGAACGTCTGGAGAAAATTTGAGATAAAATGCCTAATCAAATGCCTATCGTTCTAACTGTCTAACGACCCATCGTTAATAATTACAAAATGAAAATAAGCTTAGCATAATGCAAAATAATTGATTTGAATATTGTGACATAAACATCAATGCACATCACTGTTACGTTCCCATCCTGTAGAATGCTTCTATAGCGAAACATGTTAGTACATTTATTAAATGTAATGTACTAAATTAACACTTAACATATTCTCCCCCGGAATGAAGATCATGATATGAAGATCGCCATGTAAAGCACGTCCCCATTAATAATTAGTCCCCTAATTGATCGCTAATGATGATGAAAATCATGGTGAAACGACGTTCCGGTGCCGGTTTGCCGGTTACCGGTACGGTTACAGATGAAGGTGCCTGTTGGTGGAATTGCCGTGGAACACATTGCAGAACAGAAACATAAGCGTTGCGATGAGCGTAGTTTGTGTTCGTGCCCTTCGGATACATTCGTTTTTGCCCGGTAAATACCTTTCCGCGGTGGTTTTCCGTGCAGTGTCGTCTCCGAATATCGATCCACCGATAAGTTGGAACGATAAGGAAGGCTTCGCCGTTGCAAGTTAAGGGCTGCCTGTTGCTGGGGTAGTGTGTTGTAGGCACGGGTAAGGGCACCATCGTCATCGAAGTTGGTCTCGAGCAGAAAATCGTCCCGTATCTGCCCGGTCGGTGTTCGATTACGATTGCTGGTCATGGTTGTAGAAGGGGAGGGTCTGGTGTGCAGGTCAGGTTCCGGTATGGGTTTCTTCCGCCCACGGTAGACGGATGTGGCTGACAATCGTCCACTGACCGTTTGAACTGTCGGAGATGCGCGATACAGAGACACAAATGCTAACACACACGCACACGCACGTACACGCTTTATGAATGATTCACGGTGTCGGCCACCAGAACGGGGCACGGCGGATTCGAACTAGAACTAACAGTAATTGTGTATAATCAAAACGGTACACAAAATCTATCGTCTCATCTCTTCACGGTATGGTCACGCTCTCTTATTTACACGTTTCTCTTGATCTAGTAGCAACGTGCGCCTACTGCGACCTACTTTATCGACCCATGAACGCAAGGGTTACGTATTCACTTGTTGTATCTGCATGAAAACATCCAACTACTATGCAATGAATTAAACATTTAAATTGTCACCGTTTGTTCTACTGCTCTCTCTCGCTTGCAATCTTTTCGTACCGTGACCTTAAGGGCACCGGCGTCACACTAATTGAGTCAGAGTGCGTTAATTATTACAGACGGGAATGCACGCGTACATCGCTCACTGGAAATCGTAGCACGTCGCCCGTTTGAATGGAAGCAAAAATACTACCAACAACGGTCTGGATCAACAACATTCCAACCCCACAACGGCAAGTTGCTCACTAAGGGTGGGGGTTAATGATGTTCAACACACTAACACCAGCGCAAGTTCAAAACACTCTCAACAAGTGGGGGACTCCAATTGAAACACGCCGCAATGGGGCGTTTTCTCATCGGAAGCTGCACAATTTTAATTCAAAACACTTCAATTGTCCATTAAACACTAGGTTTTGCAATTAAACGTTCCTAAAACCGGGCAACACCTTGATGAAATGCGATTGAAACCCCACCTTAACGGACCGTCCGCTGACACCGTGTATGGCGCGTGTAGTAGTGTTGGTTACTTGAGCAACATCTCTTTGTCGATTCAACATAACAGGTACCCGTATTTGTTGAAGCCCTACTATCGCTTTATCTTATCTGATGACGAGCAATACGGGGAAATCTTGGAAGTTATCTTTTCTAACGATAACCATGATATACAGGAAAGGCCAAACAACGGCTACACCATTTCTCATACCTACCCATCGTGCTAGTTGATATTACTTTGACTCCTTCGGAATGTACTGCTACTGCTGCTGCTTGGTGGGGAAAAAGGGTGGAACTGCCCCGTTTTTTATGTGCGTTGCTTTTCACTCCCACAAGATGCAGAAACCATCAGGCGGAAATTTACGCACTGCCTACACGAATTAGTATCACTTTACAGGATTCAGAGCACTGCACAGTAGGGATTAATCGTATGCGTAGGTTTTGGGAAGTTTTCATTCATAACACATAATTCTAAACAACAAAAGACTGAGCAGACGAGAATGCACGTAAACAAATTTTGTTGCACGCCAAGACCGTTTGACGTTTCTTGGCTTTCTCTTTATGTCGACTTTGGGCAAGGGAGATGCTGTCAAATAAGAATGATTAAATACTTTTTCTTCACCCAAGAAATCAATTGTGCAATAACATTCAGCACGCTTTTTTCGTTTTTTCACTCATTAATTTTTAATAGTACGGTGCACATTTTTAATAACATTGTAACGGCAACAAAGTCGACATTCGTTTATCGAAACGGGATTATTTCACGCACACGATTTTGACGTTTGACAGCGTTTCAATTCGAAAGCATATTTTGTGCAACGAATAGCATCAGTTTGTTTTGATTGCAGAACGCGTTTGCTGTGCAAGTCCATTGATAATTAATTCTTCCCATACTAAGTGGCCAATGCGATTCCGAATATGACTCCAGCGGACTTTGATTTCGTGGCAAAGCATGTGTACATAAATTTGGAACACATCAATCGTTACTTGGCGAAAGCTAAAATTGCTTCTAAATTTCTCTCCACCGGCACCAACTACGACGATCTGCCGGGTACTTTGCTCGCCATCACAAAGGAAGACGTTTCGGAATCAACAAATGCAGCACAAGTGTTTGATCTGCTGGAGCGCCCTAGCGAGGAAGAAATTGACACACTGTTCGAGACAATCCGATCACGACCAGCCAGTGCCAACGGTAGCAACAATAAGACCCAGCGACATGGATCATTTAAGAAAGCACCAGCCGCACCATTGCAACAATCGAGATTACTAAACGAAACCAACTTAATATCGAGCTCAATTACAACGTTGGGTAACTCCTGTTCTGATCTGACTGGATCTGTCAACAAATCGAACATCCCGCCACCCAAACAACCAACATTCGATGTAGAAGCACTGGTTAATAAACTCCGACACACGATAAAGGAGCTGGATTCGATCGAAAACGGGAAGATTGAGAACGTCGATCTGACACAGATCCGTCAGCAGTTCCGGCGCGAATGGGCAAGCACCATGAAAGCCTGCCGCAATGTAGAGGCCTTGCTGGACGAGTTCAAACAGCAAACGGAAAGCAATGGGTCGGTTGTTATTAAGAAGGAGCCATTAATTAGCAGTGAGCTTGTAAAATCGATGAAACAATTACAAACGGTAAGAAAAGCCCTTTTACGTGGTGTAATACTGGTGAAGCTAATCATTCTTTCTCTTTCAGAAATTACATTACGCAGTATCAATCAAAAAAGCAGAAGTACTACCCGACATGACCAAAACGCTCAGCAAGGAAGTGTTCCCGCTGTCCGAGTGTCTCGATACGATCGACGAAAGCATCAGACAGAAGCAGTTGTAAAATGTCCTGGCTGCGGCAATAGACGGTTTTTGAAAACCATTTTACATCCGTTGAAAAACTTTTCTCTGTTGTTGTCATGGTGATCAACATCCCAACAAACGCACCAAACTCAAACAGACACACTTATCTTACATGTAAATAGATATATTTCTCCATTCAAATACATTCGTAAAACAACGTGATAAATGATTAGAAACGATATCCTTAGAATGACTTGTTGTCAGTTGTTTCCCTCCCCTTCCTTGCACGATTTGGTTTTGCGTTGATGAATATGTTCTGGTACTAGGGGTCGAGGCATTTCTTCTTCCAGCCACTGATTATTGTTCGCCCAAGTGCCACGACTCCAAATTAAATCTTTCCCTTTAACATTCTTCCATTTTCCTGGTTTGTTGTTTTTGATATTGAATTCCTTTGGTATTTAGTAAAGAAAATATTAGATATTTCATTATATTGCGCTCATGTCTTTCCATTGCCACCATCTGGCTCTAAGCGCAACTAAATTTGGGGCAGAATTATAAGTGCAGCTGTATGACATGTCATTTAGTACACCTAGAACAGCTAGTTAGTGGTGCATATTCTGTACATGCTATATGTGTGTTTGCTCTCTTTAACAATTTCCTCACGCGTGATCTTAATCGTCACCGCCCGTGATAGTGTTGGTGGGCGAACCGGTTGTGGATGGTGGTGCTGTACCGGTGCCGGAATCGGTTGGCGATGGTGTCTCCAGCTTCCGGCGGTTGTTGCGCCGCCCGATCAGTATCACCACCTCGCCCGTCTTGATCGCCTTGAACACGTTGATGGCCTCCTGGTGCGAGAGGCCCTGGAATGCTTTCCCGTTCACTGACAGTATCTCGTCACCGGCCTGTAGCGTACCCTTCTCAGCCGCCTGCCCATTCGGATAGATCGTCTTCACGTAGATGCCCATCGAGCCCTTGGGCGAGTCCTTACCGCCGACAATGGAAAATCCGAGCGCTTTTGCTCCGTTGCCTTTCGAAAAGCGAGCCTAGAATGAGAGGTTGAAGTTGGATGATTGTTCGTAATCAAATGAAGGATGCTAGTAATGAATGTACTCACCTGTCGGATGGTAAATGCATTCGGACCGTGGCGTGGAAGGGTGCAGAACTTGCTCTCCTCAATGCTATCCTCGTCATCTTCCTCCTCATCAGCTTCGGCTGTGTGGCGGTTCAGATGGCGCAGATGGTCCGATCCAAGCTTGCTGCCGTCCGCAAATGTAATGCCAACATTCGATTTAACCTGGCCGTTGTTAACCGTCGATTCGGAAATCTGTCACAAAATTGTGTGGAAAGAAAGGAAAAATTATGAAAAAGCATTAGAGGTGTGTTAATCGTATGATCCTTGAACAATCGTTCTACTCTAGGGAATATAATTCATTCTAAACAACCTTCACAATTAGAGGGTTGTTAATGATAATTTACAATATAAAAAACAATATTTCGATTTCGAATCCCCAACACGAAACAGAAAAAAATCGCGAATGGCTATATATTTTCTAATCGTTACATACACACACTAATTCGATTAGAAACCAGTCAGTGTCTCTCCACCGTTTCCGTTAACCCTAGTCGTGTGTTAATAAAACATAAACAATTCCATTTTCTTAACCATCCCAAAATGTGCAAACACACCAACCCACGGCGTTCGGGTGACGGGTTTTCCGATAGAGGGTGCGTGCTATAAAATGCATAACAGCACAGCACGTATCAAACGATCGCCAACGATCGTATGGACGGTTTCGCATTGTTTCGTTAGCGGACACATAAAGAAGCCATTGCATTGGTGCGTGTGTAGCATTGTTTTCAGTGTGCCGGAAAGTTTGCTTTTTTATTGTACCACCGTAACAGCAATGGGCGTGCTGGAAGGATATAAAATTCCACACAACTACACGATCGTACGCGTTAGGGAGAGGAAACCCGGCACGTTATATGGCACAAAATTAGATAGCTCATAAATTTTCTTCCGTGCATTGGCAATTGGTTGTTTGGCTGTACCGTACTGGACACCATGAGTGAACACTGTCAACGTACCGATGCTGGAAGGCCTCGCGGAATGCATAGAACCACCACAGAAAGAGACTACATTCTGCCCTAATAATAACGTAATGGACATCCACAATGGAGGAAAAGGAAAGAAATGGTTGGCATAATGCGTACCGTTAGACGTTTTACTTTCAAGGGACGCTTCTGTTCTGCTGGCCGAGACATCAAACCCAAAAATAGCCCAACAGGCGGAAAGACATTCCAAGCGTACGAGCTGATGTGTCATTCTTTGGTGTGCCATGTGTCAGCCCGCCAGTAGCTTCAAACGTGCCTGATGAACAATTCTCCGCTGTACGCCATTTGAAAGTCCATATTCGACCATTTTCCATATTGCGCTGTTGTAGTGTTCTATCAGTTACTGGGAGTACTGAGTCAGCGATAACTAAAGGCTCTGGTGGAGAGATCTCACTTGGCTCACTTTCAAGGAGTACAGAGCAGCACCCGGAGACAGATCCGTTGCACAATGCTGGTAATGGATTTAGCTACAGAAAAGCATAAAAAAGCGTATTAAGCCCAGGGGCCAGCTTGTTTTTCGCCTGTCTTCATCAGGGTAACGATGACCCGTTGATCTCAATGCGTTTCTTGTGCTTTGGCAAACTGTCAGCCAGCCGGCACAGTTCCACCGGACAGCGATCATCGCAGAAGCAGCAAACGAGGGCGGAAGAGATCAGAGTCTTTTAGAGATGTAGGAGACACAGTAGGAACAAAACAAAAAAAACACAGCACTAAAGCAAATAAAGCGAAAAAATGAGGTTTCGTGTAAAATCGATCGAAACGGCTTGGTTTGCATGGTTGCACGGAACCATAGTACTGGCAGACCCAACTAGTCTGAGGTCTAATTATTGGCCGCTGCATAGCAGCGTAGAAGCACTTTCGCAGATCTGCGTGAAATTCACACTGCAGCTGGATGTGGTGGTTTTAGCTTTTTTGGTTGTTTGTGCGCGCCTTAATTGAATTGGCTAATTTAGATGAGTCGGAGATGATCGGGTAGCTTCACTTTTCCGGCACCAGGTGCTTTTGGGTGAAAAGATACAAAAAAAAACTAATAGAAACGATTTGCCCGGTAGAAAGCTTACGATGGCGTAAGATCGTATAGTTCCATCCAACGGATCGAGTGCTTGCGAAAGAGAGTGAGAAAATTAATTTGTACATCGCAAGGTAGTCAAAAAGAAAAATACAAAGCATTTTGTGCAAATTTTCACAAAGGTAGAAAGGTAGTAACTAAATTAGTTTCCTCTATAAATCGAAAACAATTTCAGCTGGATGTGGATGAAGTGCCATGATGTAACTTCCTCGGCAGCAGTATCATAAATGGTGCAGCTGATCTTCTCTTGCAAATATTACGAAACAGAAATCATGAGATGAGTGATTGTCTAACACAAAAGTACGATCATTTAGTATAACTGGAACTTCTTATCGAAGATCTTGTGCTTAATGAATGTGTGTGTGGATAACGGAACGTCCAACAGTGGCCGCAGAATATCTAACTGTACTAATCCATGCTAATGTCTATGGGCCCATGTCAGCGTTCCTCCAAAAATGACATTAGTGTAGCGGTACCGAAATTCATACTGCTTCACTGATTGTGCCTCATATGTCTACCCAGTAACGGTGATCGTTGACTGAAATGGAAATCGTATGCATAATTTGCCCCTCTCACAAGCCCTCAAGAACTTCCCGTGTCTTCCCGTATGTTATGATTAACAATTGCAATATCTCGAAGACGAATTGCGTAGAACGTAAAGCACAAGAAGGCAGTGTAAGCGACAAGCCGCGTAGTAAATCCTTTTCCAATTTCTATTAATTACGACTTCAGAGCACGTTCTTCATTTCATGCTGTCATGCTTTGGACAAAGCCACAAACGATAACTGACGATGGCCGTTGAACCGCACGTGTGGCGTAAACACTTGACTTAGAATTCGCGGAACCCAATGTCTTGTTCACATAGCACTCGAGTCGTAACTCTGCCAGGAACTTGTAGGGAAATTGTGCTGCTCGTTGATGTATGGCGTAGAGGAACAGCAGTAAAAACAAACAATCATAACAGCATCCGAGCTGTGTATGGGACCTGGGGGGCCATGTGGTAGAACGAGCGGAACCGGACGAGCTGAGCTGATTCCATTGAAAAACGAAAATAATGCACACACCTAAACACTCCCTGCATTGCTGGAACAATTGCGGCACGCTTACGACTCCCCGAGGTCATGAACAAACCGACCGCGATCTTCCGTCCCTGGGTGAAGGCCACAGCGATCCAACGCCCTATCCTCCCGGTGTTTAACCGGTGATGCATTACGAAGAGTTAGCTTGACTTAGACCAACAAAATCCCCGTCCAAGTCCTTTCCATCATTGGTAAACTCGAGGGACAACAAACGAGCATAATCATATCGTGGGCGGTTTTCTGTGGCCCCGCCTGTGTGAGCACGTGGATGTAGAGCATACCAACTGACAGCTGTAATAACCAGGCATGATGATAGCGATCGTCAAGCAAACGAGTGATTAGGTCAACAAACAACAAACTCCATCAAAAACCATATGTGGCTTGTGAGGCGTCGTCGTGCTGGCAGTGGTCAGGAAATGTGTGGGATGCCCGGTTTCGAGAGTGCACCTTCTGGATCGTTTAGTGCACGTGGTCGTGCAACGGTTTGCTATTGAATCACCTGCGATAAGAGTGATCGATTCTGAGTCCCCAGGGTGTTGCGTTGGCGTCATGTTCAAGTAGGCTTTCGGTCGGCTATCATCGTTTGGGGGCTGACAGATAATCACCATGTGCTTTCGTGTGTGCAACCGACGTTTGGAAAGACCTTCCGAAATGGGCGCGTTCCGTAAGGGAACCGTGTGTTGGTTTGGTGTAAATAGTAACGCACATTAAACTCATCGATTCCGAGGATTTTTTATGTCGTTGGTGTCTACAGGCATTGGATGGAAACAGTTGATTGTTTATTTAAATGTTTGTCATTGCCGTGGCCATTACTTGACATTAATCTTTCCGATTGTTTTGGTTTGGGGTGGTGTGACTTCGAAGAAATAAAGCCATTTTCGAGGGAATTGATTTGTGGATGATGCCATCTGTCAGATCAAAGATGGTGAACTAGCGTACCGTAAGGTATGTTGGTGGAAAACGATTCGTTGCCTTATTGTCCAGGATATAATATGCTTACATCTTTTAATAACGAAATCATCGAGAAACATCAATGAGTTATTTTATGAAAATCGAGAGAAAGTATTCAAAGTGGAGATCTTGCGCACCAAAGATGAGTCTTTGTTTGTTCGTCCGCAAGGCTTAAAACTCAAGAACGGCTGCTCCAATTTCGATGGTATATCGCAATAATTTTGCCCAACTAAAAGCTTAAAAAATGCAAAATGATAATACAACTAATATAACTTCTATCAATGGATATTCTTTTTTCTTTCTTGAATTTGAATGAAAATTCCAAAGATTTGGGTATAAATGATGAGAGACTGAGTTAATCGAATTCATTCAAATAAAAATCAAAATTTGACATGTATCTTGTAAAATGTGGTCAGTAATCGAAAAGAATTATTACGATGCAGAGGTAGCACTAATATCATTTGGCTATGTCATATACAATACAGCAATTGAAATGATTAGTTGAGTTCAGATCACAACAATTTGGAAAAGAAACAGTCAATTTTAATAATTTTATATGACTTCTGGCAAGTTTGAAAATATTCTTCATTGTATTCTTCACAGTCCATTTCCAGTGGCGAATTTTACATTAGGCGAACAATAAGGTCCCCGACGAACATGGGATAATTTGTTGAAGTTAAATTGGAATTTAGCGTAGTGCAAGTCTTAATATAAGATAGGTCCTAGATCGGAAAACCACGTTCACAACAGTAGAAGATCAAACAACAATATTACTCATTTCATATCGCTGGTCTCAGGCGGCAAGACCGAGGTTCAATACCCATCCAGATCGTTCCTCAGTAGTGAAGACTGACTATTCAACTAGATGGTATTATTAAGTCTCGTATGCCAGAAATGATAGGCATGACCGAATAGGGCGTTACGCCAAAGAAGAAGATCATGGTTTGTCTCGAAGATCGGTAATCTTTGTAAAAACCACACCTATAGCTTCGGTCCAGATTCCAGACTTTCAAATGAATTCGACATGATGGCTCAATTTTTATTTAATCAACCAACACGCTCTACCACTTTCAGATTAACGTAACGAATAGATTTTATATAAGCGATTTAAAACAAAAACATACTTATTTTTAGAAACATAAAATAGTTTTAAGCAATTGCTCGAAATAAATAAAAACTAGTCGGAAGGAATTCCGTTGGGACTATGGAATAAGTTGGAATAAGTTAGTATTTTCTATTATTCACGTGAAACATTAACAAAAATGTGGGTCAATATCAAGGTACTAGAGGGCAACAAACATCCGTTAAAATCCATTCGCTCTGTGTCCGATGATGTAGTGGAACATAAAATCTAACAAATAGACTTGTGAACTGGAACCACCTTACCAAAGAGCTCTGATGTCTTACTAAAAACAACCCATACTACCTTCCCCGATGACGCCATAAAACAATCCGCTCCAGAGCGATACTCATCTCCCCTGCGTAAAACCTGCGTGGCTGACGTCGGAACGGCATCTTTCTAAACGAACTCACCGTTTTGGAGCCACCGAACTTTCTTCGGCTGTAAAACAATGGCACATAAAATGGTGCGCGCAATACAACGAGCGCACGGTCGCTCTAATGTGCAGGGGGGCGTGCTCGCAAAAATAGTAATTTATTTCCTTGGACAGCTGACGAAGTCCGAAATGCTTAATTCCGGTGCAATTTCTTTCGCTTCCAGATTAATAGTCACTGAGTGTCTGCCTTCTTCACCGTTCTGTAATGGATCCATGCGACTGGTGTATTAGCGTTGGTTAGGCTTCCGTTGGCTGGCAACCCAACGAAAGGTCATCGTGATTTGGGAGACGTTACGGTACTTTGGCGGGATTATCACATCTCGGATGGGTGGAGTAGCTGTTAAGGCGTGTCATAAAGCTTTTACCACTACCGATTAATGCTCATCTTCACTGCAATTGCATTTTTAATTTGTTTTCCTCTCCTTACTTTCTAACCGACTGCAATCATCTAATCTTGGAGTTTAATAAAGCGGCCTCAATTGCCTGAAAACCACAGATAATTATGTTGTAAATCTATCGAGATAAATATACCGAGACCCTCAGATACTTCCTTGAATGCCCACTACACGCTGGTTGTCTCTGTGTGGTCGTTGCTGGAACATTAATTTTCTTAATTACTAAACACCCGGCAACCTACGCGAACTGATCGGCGAACATAATTACAAATCAATCGATCGGCTTCGATCGATCCCATTTTCTCGCGCACGCAAAGGATTATGATTCACGCTTGAGCAACAAACTCGCGTTTTTATGTTCCAGCCCACACACGCATTTTGTGACACGCGTTTAAGATGTCCGAGTCGCCTGCAACCCGTCCTGTACCGAACCGCATGCAAGGGTGCAAAAGATCGCGATCCATCGCTACCCACGTGGTTTTGTAACAATAATGTTTATTTGACACTCTGAAACACCGCGGCAGGGCTGGCGATATTCGCCGCCGCACGGAAAACGATCCACTCTGCCCCTAATGAAGCCATGGTGAACGCATTGGATGATTTCTTGACAAGGGGTTCTAGATTGACGGGTTTGAGTGGTTTGACGGCTTTATAGTTTTGCCGCCTGTGCCACACTGTCGCTGACGTTCCCCCCGTATGCTTGCAACGGTCGGTCGGTGACATCCGATCAAACGGATCTTGTCTTCGCGATCACTTATCGCCCGGATCGCCACAGACAACCAGAGGCAGATGGTTGAAAAATGGTCTGTCCAAACTGTTTGTTCGCTTGTTTGTCTACTTTACATGTTTGTTTTTAACACACGCGACCATCACCTACCATTCGCTAGATGCCGTGGGCTGACGGTTTTAATAGCAACGCGATACACCAGAAGCTTTTTGTAGCCATTTTGGGCAAACGAGTCGGGTCAGGTATTGTGCAATGTGGACACCATATGAGAAGCGCCACTGACCGTGGCAATGAGCCGAACGTTGGACGGTAAACCGATGCCAACGGGTCTGCAGATGACCCGCTCCGAAGCCATTGGTTGTTGTGTGTATGTGTGGTGCCTTAACAATTCGGCCAACAAAGACAAAACAAGTAAAAACTAGCTCATATTAAGAACTGAAAGCGCAGAGGTATTAAACAAACCTTACACGATTAATCCATTTTGGGCCGATCTTGTTGGTAGAGTGATAAACAGTTAGCATTGAACAAGAATTAGTACTCACTACTAATGATAGATCATTCTGTCTCATTAAGAACTATATCTTTTTGAAAATTGGAACGCAATACTAATAAGAGAACGGCATCTCAATTACTGCACACTTGTTGGATGGTTCCGAAACGGAGAATCAACCACTAAGCATGCGGTACATTTTGGAGCAACAACTACACTCCTTCCATCCTTTGCCAGGGTTAAACTTTACCACGCAATGAGCTACTTTAGAACATGCTAGGAAAACTCTCAGGGTTTCTCCGGGGGGTTTTGCTACTAACAAGGATCTACGCCAAGGAGATGGATTAGCTTGTTTACTCTTCAACGAGAGCTAATTTAGGCTATTCGTGGTACGAAAATCATCTTCTATAACACAATCCATATCTTGGCGTACACTAATAACTTAAAAATTCTTCCTACGTAAGTGATGCCTACCAGAAGATCTAACAGACGACAGAAAACCTCGGGTTGGAGTTTAAAGAAGTTAAAACAACAATTAATGGTGGCATTAGCAGTGGACCTGCTAACAAATCCTGCCCTACGCAGAGGTAGCGTGAGGGAAGTTTTAAGGTCGTCCAATCCATCACCTACCTTGGATTATCCTAAGCCTTGACTATATAGAACCATCACTCACATATGACTCTGAGACTCAGTGGACTGGTCATGTCATGCAAATGGCACCGTACGATCCAGCCCATGAAGCAACTGTAGCACCGAATAGATAAGAAGTAATCATGATTATGGCGGTTCGGTGGCCGGTTGGGACATATGGCCTTAGTTGCCGGTCTCTTTTTTCGTGGTTTAGTCTTACGGATTACCTTGTGAAAGCCCAGGAAGCTGGATTCATCAGGTTGACCAGAGTATAACCACACAGACGTAGAAGAAGAAGAAGTGGCCGAGGAGACTGAGGCGCCGGTCTTCGAACGGACAGGACCGAGGTTCGAATCCCATCCGGGCCGTTCCCCCGTACGCAGGAGTGACTATCCTGTTGCGGGTATATTCAAGTCGTGGAAGCCAGAAATGGCAGGCCTCTCGATGTTGTAGAGCCAGAGAAGAAGAAGAAGAATCATGATTCGGAGTAAAAAGAAAGGTAGATAGATCCAATTATGGCAAACATAGGAACTCCTAAATAGGGTTTCAATGGAATATTTTAACTTATTTCTATTCAACAATTACTACAAAAAGCACATTAGAAGTAAGATGCTTATTACCAATTTTTTGCCATAAAATAGAGGACACTGAAAAAAAAACAAGATATAGATCTCAGTCTAAATTGGTTTCTTCCCCGGATCATCCGAAGGGAACGTAAAAAGAAGCAACACCTTTAACTAATCCGGAGCGGCACAATAGGGCCATCATTGCATTGGCTCTTAATTTGCCGGCACCAATTTTACACACAGCGAATCGATTAACCTAGACATCGATGCGATCAATCGCGCTATTGCTTGCCATCGAGATGAACATCGAGGAAGCGATCAGCGCACATCAAACGCTTTTTTTCTCCCACTTATTTACCCTCTTTGTACATCGCTAAATAACGTACTGGAGGTACTGTCATCACCTTTTTTTGCGCACACCAAACATACTACAACAAACCCGCTCCCTGTATGCCCATGTTCAGCAAGTATAATGGCAACAATCTCGTATAATGTCGATCACATGAAAATGGGAGGTTAAGAGTGTCCCAAAAAGAGAAAAGAAAAACTGGGAACCCAGCTCTACCGTTTGCTGAATCTCGTTTAAGAGCTCGCGCCAAGTCACCATGACACGATAAATTGAGTTCGCTAAAGTATCGGTGGTTTTCGCGCCAGATAGGAATGATGCTGGTAAGATAGGATTTCGCTTTGCGCATTCTGGTTCCAAGTCCCACGCCATTCTGCCCATTAAGCTGAGCTGGGGAAGCTCGCGGGTAAGAAAATCCTTCCGTATTTAGTGACCCGGTAGCTGATCGGTTTTTTTTATTCTCAAGATATCCTCTGAGCTGATGATTGGGCGTGATGATATGCTTGGACCGAATGCTCCAAGTGCCCACGAAGACTTTGCTCATGCTTTCAACGCCACTGCTAGCAGATTTCGCTGAAATCAAACAGATCAGCTCTAGGAAACGTAACGTCCGGTAGGATGAGAATGTAGGATCATCTTGCAACAGTCGTGGCTCTATTTCGGCTCGTTTGCTCATTACATGGTACACGTTTGTTTAGCGGAGGGAAACCAGCCCGCGTAGACTTTTCAAGGTCGTCATGATGATTGCAAAGCAGAAGTAGCAACAAAAAAAAAGCTGAAATAATTCCACTCAAGTCGCGGGAAGCGAACGACAAACGAACACACTATCCGTACGTCTTCCAAACCACGCTTAGCGTTTCGCATTGCGCAGACAGACTTCAGCCGAAATAATTGGCATCAGGATCGTTTTACTTCCTGGATCAACCGAAACCGCTCAAATAGACATGTGCCAGCCAGATTTGTGCGGCAGATTAATTGTGCCAACGATGCTTCTTCGGGTTTCGGGAGAGTGCCCGCGACCTAAGGCATTATAAGTATTACTGGTAGATCGAACAACGTGCACGGTTTCGAGTTTCCCTGATGGACAGTTGAACTTTATCCGATCAAGATTTCACGTCAAGAGTTGATCAGTTTTAAATACGATCGAGTAAAAAACCCATTCATAATTTTTGTTTCGACAAAAACCGGACACAATTGCTAGATTACCAGCAGAAAACGATCAATTAGTTACCAATGTTCAGGAAATCGTTCGAGTAAAATTGCTCTGCGTTGATTCGCTCTTTTTATCGGAAACATTACAATCAAAAGCAAATAGTTCTAATAATGTTTAATGAACACAAATTTTAACTGTGCTTTTTCAAATTGTCGAACATTTTCTACACGACTGAATATGGATTTTGATAAGCAGATTTCAGCATTTCATTGAGCGGATCATACGTGAGCATAGATGCTGCTTGCGGAAATTAATTAAAACATCATGCGAATTGCACTTCCGATCGTTGCTTTCATTTCATCATTTATTTTCCAAACCTCTAAGGAGGAAAACTAGCGCGACAAGTTAATTTTTATTCAAACTGACAGACGCCGACCATTGAGCGGCTGTCTCTCACTGACTCAAACCGTCACGCCAATTGCTATCATCTTTTAAAAATTCATACCAAATACGAGTGACAAGTTGATGTATCCTCTCATAATTTTGCTAATTTTGTCTTCAAATGCGTGTTTCCCACAAATAATCACGAGATCGCTATGCTCCTGGTCTGCCGATGAGTTTAGGGAAGGGTTTCTCAGCAAATCTACGATGGATGATGCCATAGGAAGGGAGATTGGAGGCAGAGTAAGAGGACAAACGTGATATATCAATTTCATCCCGGAATCCGGGATTCTAGGAGAATTAGATTGCTGCGGAATGAGATGCAGCAAGATGCAGATGCACGGATATAGCGATCATTGAAAAGTATCTCTTTGTTACCAGCGCCACCCGTTCATCTTCTACCAGCTTACGCGCCTCCTCTGCGACCATGCTAAGTAAATACTGGTGCCCTCAGAATTTTTCAGAGCCACAGCCGATGCAATCCGATGAGAAAGTGACGAACTAAACGATCTCACCGAAGCCGTCGATTGTGTACCCGAACCCTGGCAACATCCGGGTTTGTTAATGAATTGCTTAAGCATTCCTGTTTATTAAAAGCGTTTAGGTCGAATTGAGCCACCTGCATGGTCGCCACATGTTACCCTTCCCCAGCAGGTATCATATCCAAATCAACCGGAATCGAAATTCCGCTCCGTTTGGTGAGTTGTTCCGGTACATCGCACACTATCGCCGGACGCATCTGTGGACATTGGGTTTGTTTTGTTTTGCCTTTTCTTCGGGAAGCCCACCGTGTAGAAGGTGCTGAAAGCCTAACCGTGTACCAAAAAACGGTCCGGTCGATCGAAGAGGTCGGATCCAATTAAACCACCAGGAGGAAAAATTATGCATTCCAGTGTGATGAAAACCCCTTCTCGAAACGATCACATCCTGTGGGGTTTTGCAGAGAGGTTTCTTTGGATTTCCTTCCCAACCGGCACACTCCGACTCCGAAGACTGCTTCTCGGGAAGGCACTCGGGTGACAAACTGTCTTTTGTAAACGGATAAATTTGAATGCGAAACAGAAGAAAATCGACCCCCCTAATGAATATCAATTAAAAGATATGGCTTTTGTCGGAACGAAGCGTTTAAACCTCACGGTGGAGAGCTACCGAGGGTTAGGTTAGCCGAGGTTGGAACTGATAGCTGATCATGACACGCTTCATTCCAAGTGAAATGTCAGTTTCCGGGTAAAGCCAAACGAACAGATCGGGTTGTATGCATTCGCATTGCTTAACACAAAAACCCATCGCCGGTTTGTTTGTGAGGAGCTTCTTGCTTCTTTTTTGAGACCGATGATCTAATCAGGCATCGGTTTATGATCCTAATAAAATGGAGCAGCCACAACAAGGAAAAGATTGGCGCCTGGTGACTTCACTGTGCTTACGTTGCTCGCATCCAGCTTCTTATAAAATAAACAACTTTATGATCGCTTTTAGCACAGTTCAACTTCCAGACAAATTCGGACCGGACGAGTAGATGCAGTTGACAAATTTGGTTTTTACGATACCGTTTGCCGCCGTGCCGTTTTGAGATTCTTGCTTTATTGACGTCGCAGGGTACAGCAACAAATGGTTCGCAACAAAAACCTGTGCTGAGAGCTGTTAACCTCATAACGATAAGCTTCAACGCTTCCCGTGGGTTGTCGGACACGGTTACTGGCAATGGAAGTTGCAATCTGCTGCATCAGTAACATTTAAAAATTTGTAATCTTTTATTCACTTCTGATTTGAATTTGTCAGTTCCATCAAAATTCCACCATTCTTAATTATTTCCATACCTTGAATGACTTGCTTTATCCGGAGCATTTAGAGCCACATTGCTTACAGCGACAAAATTAGGGCAACACAGCAAGGAAACAAGACAACAAACATAAAACTAGGCGCCATGACAAACCACCAACGAGCATGGGAATGGGTTCATCTGTTTAAATAGTAACGAAAATTAGCCCAACAACCAAAAAAAAAAGAAAAACAAACATCCAGACACACCAACCCGGTTTGTTCGGCTTTTGCCATTTATGGAAATAGCTTGTTAGTTTCAACTCGGAACTACATTAATGAAAAGCTGTAGCTCACCAAAAGGGACTAACGTTTTTGACTTCTGTCTGAATGCCAGTAGCTATTCGAACACCTGTTGTTGTGGTTTGGAACTGTGACTCGATATGATTGGAACATAACTGTTTACTTGCTTCTTTGCTTTGCAGTACAGCCAAGTCCAATGTAAGTAGATTAACTCTTAAGATCGCTCCCTTTCTATCTAGCACTTCCAAATGACTTAGCATGTTGAAACAACGGCAAAGGCAGGGTTCCACTAGAGCGGAAGTGTCCAATTTCCAACTGGAATTAGTGCAACCATTCCAACATTCTATGGCGGTCTGGTGATGGTGATGGTTAACAAGATGTCTCCTCTGTCTTTCGTGTTTCAAAACCACACTGCAACACACACACAAAGAAGCTGAATGCATAAAACAAATCAAAACGACGCGTATGACACGCTTATCGACCGACAATCACTGCGGCACTGTGGATGAGGAGCTGTTAATCACGATCAAGCTTTGATGCACTAATTCACACACATTCTGGACATTGGCTACGGTTACCTTATTTTTGCAGATGTGATCACCGGTACTCAACCCTAGATCTCACTCAATAAACCACTGTTCCAGTTTTAATCTGATTGCGAGTTCCGTTTCTTGAAAAAAAAAAGACACAAACAAAACATTCCCGAGAAAGAATGGGAGGCTACGTGTAGCTGTGGCCTTCGGCAATCAGTGCAGTCGCGGTCACTGTTTCTGCCGCTCGCAGCCAGTCGATCAGACGTCCGATTGTGAACCATTTGCTGGGTTGGAGCGGAGGCGATAAAAGTGCCGGCATTAGCTGCGGTATGTGACATCGGCATTTACCAGTTCCAAGAGCCTATGATGATTAATTGGACCTTCCGGAGGAATCGGAGCAGCCATGCCGAGGTCGGAACGTATTGAGCAATAGCAACATGCGCGCAGAGCATTTGTTGGATTACAGGTGCTCCAAGCATAAGCGAACCTACACCTTACGGAAGGTTGCATCGCTGCCTGACATACGGACATGTAACCGCTTATGGTTACAAATTGGTCATCGTGTTGAACCTTCTTTTCGTCCGTATCCACTGTGGTTATGGTTGCTTTGAAGTGTTCACCGACCACTCGACCGGTCGGTTCTTTCACGACGTAAAAAGCCCCACACTAAAACATACCGCAGCTATAAATTCAAGCCCCCCGAACTTGTCGTCGGCTCTACCTTTAAAATTATGATACGGTTCGCGTTTCGTGGAGAAGGAACAAAAACTGTGACGGGTCACGCAGATGCCCTCAACAGGCCATATTTTGAATGAAGAAACAAAAAAAAAACACACAGCTCCAGAACCGAGAGTCGTATTAACATTTTAAATTTTTCTTTAAAAAAATCCCAAGAAGGCCCCATTCCCAGTCTGCTTCAAACGTACGACCTGTACGGTTCCGAATGAACTTTTTTTTGTCTCACCTTCTAATAATTACTCGGGTCACGTGTAGGAGTCATTCGCTACAGGCCCCAACTCGCCTTGGCTTTGATCAGTTCCGACTTTTCCGGGCGTTAGTACAACGCAGCAGTACATAACGAGGGGCGAGAGAACAAGCTGACAACAAGACTCCGGCTCCACGCTCATCGCTAGCCGGACTAGCCGGACACCGTTGATTTGATAGAAAACTTAACCATCCGCATGGTTTTCACCACCCGGTGTGCCGTGTGGGTGTGAAACTGATCACTTTCCTGTGGCCTGAGGCGATTGTTCGTAAGGTTCTCGGAAGGGTTTCCCCACTTTTCGCGTCTAGCGCTCTAGCTGCAATCTGAGCGGAATAAGGTTCGTCCGCTTTTACACAACCGTACATGATTAGCATAATAATGTTTACAATCATATAATACAATCAACGAGGTGTAGCTTCGAGACCTTGATGAACCTTCCCCCGCGAGAGGCGTCGGGAAGATCTTCGATTTTCTGAACAAATGATGGGAAAAGTCAGCGTAACGGAACGGATTGTAGTGAGCACCCAATTAAAAGTGCTACATCGTTTCTGTTACTTCCACACTTACTTACAACACAATCAGCTGATCTGACGCTGTCCACTCTATAGATGAGCTGTCCGCGTGAGGAACGTTTTTAAAAACATCTCTATTGTATGTCTTATTCTCCACGTATTGGAGTTCCCGACATTTCTAACCGCAATGTCTCCGTATTTGAAAAGAACAATAATTCACTGTTCAGGAAGCGACATTCCATACCGTTGACTACTCATACTTTCGAAACACGAAGCAACACGATTCCCTCATCAAAATAAAGAACCTCTACGATCGTACAAAGCCCTTGTACTCACCTGTTTGGATTTCCGGTCACGTTCTTGGGCGGTTTCCGTCTTCGGCTGCTGCTGCTGCACTTGCTGCTGTTCCCGCCGATTGCAACTGCTGAGCTGCGTCAGCTTCTGTATCGTCGACTGTTTACTAACATTCCCACCGAAACTGACGCCAAGATTGCCACCGTTAACGATTGCCTTATCGGTTCCGGTGCGTGTCACGGTCGGTGTACCGATCGCGGAAGTCACCGACCCATCCTCGGTGCCATTTTTGGATGCACTACCGGTTGCTATCGACGATGCCGCTTTGCCGTGCTGTTTGCGGGCGCCAGCGTCCGCTGCCGGTTTATCGCCCGGCGCAAGCCCCCCGAGACCGTGCTGATGCATCATCCGGTTTAACCGACCGAACAGACCGATCGATTCGCGCTTGGACGATTTCTCACCACCCTGCGACGGTGTACCGGCGGACGCCTTCTTTACCGGTGACAGGTTTATCTTGATATTTTTCAACGGCGAGTGGCTACGGGGCCGTATCTTGCGTGCGTCGGAAATCTTCTTCACGACAGCCACCGGCGGTGATGGTACGGGACTCCCGTTACCGCTACCCGAGGACATCTTCGAGGGCCGCAACCGGCTCAGGTTCATGTTTTCTACCCGTTCGCGCAAACTCACTCGTCCTCCGATGGAAAAGTTCGGTTTGGTGGCGGATTCTTCGACGGTGGTCCGATTGCACTCTTGCTTCGTTCGCTCTTTAGCTGCCGTTTCTGGTTCGGATTGTTTCTTTGGTGTGCATTTGGTGGAGTTGTCGAGCGAGTGGCGCTGAGCGTCGAGTTTTTGGAGCGCCGCATTGAAGTCTATACTGCGATACCAGGTCTTGGTGCGTTCTTTGCGCGGGCTGGGGCTGTGATCCGTCGAACGTAGGGTAACCTTCTTCACTGCAGTCGCCTCGGCCAGCATCGTTTCGCTGACATATGGTAGGCTGACGGGCCCTTCGTCCTCCTCCTCTTCTTCGGGCTGCCGTCCCGAAGACACCACATCCTGACGATCTTCCTCGTCGAGGAATGGCGTTCTAAGGCCATCACGCTCATCCTCCTCGTTGTAGCGCGGTGTCACACCTCGGTGAGGAGTTCGCTCGCTCACCAGCGGCGAGGGCACATAGAATGTGGGTTTCGTCGGTGTTGCTTGCACTCCGGCACCGGGGGTGGAACCTGGGATTTGAAACACCTCCTGCACGGACAATGCTCTCCGTTTGCGCAATCCCGCATGTATCCGGTTAAACTTACTGCGCAGCAGTTGCTGCACCTCGTGTATGGATGATTTCTGACCCGGCAGACGCATCGACGCCGACTTGAACGTCTTCAGACTAGGCAGCTTTATTTCCTTGGCCACTTTAATGCCTCCGTTGCTTTCGACGCCAGCGCTAAGGCCGGAATCTGGCACGGTGCTTCGCTTTACATCCGCCAGTTCGTCGTAGTATTGCAGCTTCTCGGTGCGGAAGATCCGCTGGGGCGGTACCATATTGTCGCACATGTTCTCGTAACGCTGCACGTTGTACTCCCAGTCGATGCTGTGCGCGCTACGTCGCTGGGGCGGATTCACGTGTATTCGATGGGCGTACGTTTGATGCGCACCTAGACGCCACAGCTTGACATCGCTCGGTTCGTGGGAAAAGTGCTGCCAGTATTCGTCACCGGGAAAGGGACCAAGGCCTGCTGCTGTCGCCGGTATGGCTGGCGGTGCACCGATGGTAGAGGACGACGAAGCGGATGCGGACGATGAGCTCGAGTGGCGTAGCTCCCAGTTTTTTGGATCGTATCCGGACGCAAGCGGCGGTGGATCCAGCAGGTGACTGCCGGGCAGTGGGTAGTCTACCAGCGGATGATGATGGAGCTGGTGCTGCTGCTGGTGCAGATGGTTCTGATGATGCTGATGATGGTGATGATGGTGGTGATGATGGTGCTGGTGTGGATGGCCCCGGTGTGACAGATGGTGCGGATGCTGTCCGTGGTGATGATGGTGCCCGTGATACAACGGATGATGGTGATGGTGCGGCGGCGGCGGCTGGGACGATGACTGGAGCTTCGATTGGTTGGTGAGGTTATGGCTCGGTACGAGTGCGGCACGGGGCGGTACCGGTGAACCAGTCGCCGTACTGATGATCTGATAGTGACCTGGATGCTCGGCCAAGATGAAGTTGGTGTCCGAATCGAGTGATGCCGGACCGGAGACTGATTTGAACGATGCACAGCGCCGTCGTAGCTTGCTCCACTTCTGCAAGATGCCCGCGGAATCTGTGAACGATGAACGTCAGTGACGACGATTAAAACAAGAGAGTTATTATTGAAATTAATTGACGCCCGTTCGTCTCCTTCCGCTTCACGCACAAAAAACCACACCGTCGAAAGATTTCTCCTGCGTCGCTTGTTCAGCACCGCAGTACACAAAGATATGGATTCATGCGCACCCTAGCCCTTTGGAGACGGGCACATGACTGACTTTATTTGTCTCAGTTCAACAGAACCTTTGCCATCGCCCAAAACCAAACCCACACAATGATCATGCATCTCGGGGAAAAATGCATCCACACTCCACATTAGTATGCCTCTCCAAGTGCATGTGCATCATCGCACCCGTCAACGAAGGGCGAATGCTTTTGTGGTTGTGTAGTGCGCTCCGATCATGAGACGGCGTATCAAAGGCTGATGGCACGATAAATGATTTGTTGCTTTATTAGCTGATGACTGGCGAGACGGCTTCTCTAGATACTATATGTCCATCGCCGATCACCGATTCAGCGGGCAATGCTATGTATTTAATTAGATTCACTTCATTAAGCAAATACGATGAACAAATGAACTGTTGGCTGGCCCGATCGATGATGCTGCTGGGTGTCGAAGAAGTGCCACAGGAAGGGCTCTACCATTCAAAGGGTTGGGCTGTTTGTACGTTGCAACTCGCTTGCGAGTCATTGCGTCGGTGGACTTATTACAGCGTATCCAAAAATGGTTCGGTCCCCCATCGGTGGGTAAGACGTTCGAAAATTCCATCACCAGTTTTACTCCCAATGTCATGTGCCTTGGCTAGAGGTATGCTAGTCATAATTACATTTAATTCTATCACGCAGGCTACCGTCCGTAGGCTGACGATAGGGGGCAGAGTGCTTTTAATTGGCGGTTGTTCCGAGGGTCGTCAAATGGCAGGAAAATACATTCGATCTCCAGCAGGTGCCTTAGTGGTAATCCTACGCACTAACAACCGCGCAGGTGGAGAAGCGTGCAAATGCAAGGTTTTTCGACTGGATCAACTGTTCGTCAAATTTTATTATAGTAATTTAATAATTCTATAGTTTAAGGCCATGTTCTACATTTTTTGTTGTTGAAAGATATTCATTTAAAAAAATCGTAAATCTGGCAATACTCCATTCTCAATCTCAACCAATGATGATATCTTTGAGCTATGGTCACTCCGATTAACAAATCCGATTGTCTGACACACACAAAACAGGAAACCAGCCCATACCTTACATTGTTCGAATGCGTCCACCTTCACGCCCACGTGAAAAATCATGGCGGTGTATGATTAATCACAATTAATTACCATCACAAAGCATCAGTACAACACACCGGCCCCCGACTTTGGAGCAATAAAGAGAGCGATATCTCTCTACTGACCTCATCAGCCGTGCGTAGACGTGTTGTCTGCCATCGCTTCAGCATGTGCACTAATGTAGCTCGCTGTTTGGGGAGTAAACTTACAGTGTGTGTACTCTAAATCAACCACCAAGAGAATCCACTTTGCATCACTATCGCAGGCGGTACGGGAAAGAATGCACTTGTGAAGCGCACGATGCCCAACAATGGGCAAATAAATAAGCGAACACACATTCAGATACGAGCGCACGTTCGTGTACACGCAGGACCAATGCACAAATCAATCAGCGTACATTGCGCGTGAACGTTGGCGACGACGATTGGGTTCAGTGATTTTTTTCGTATGTTCTCCTTTTGCAAACCGCAAAAACGGACCACGCAAATTTGCATAAATTACCACCGATTGGCGCTCGGGACGGCGAGGTTAATAGCGAGCTGTTCGAGTACTCTTCTGCAGATGAACAACAGATCCAACTAGAGCTGTTGAATATTTACACTAACCGATACACCAGCGATCGTTGCAATGTGCCAACGGAGCCGACATTAGGTCCCCGGACGAAACGATACATGAAGCTACTTTTTTTGTTGATAAAAGCGTCCAGTCAGGCACTTGTGGTTCTTATGGACGAAGGACGCGATGCCTTTAACAGATGCAATAATTCGCGAGTGCAGTGCCGATGATGATCATCATCATCATCGGTGGAATTGAGCACCGGGCGGACACGATTGACTTAAGTGGATAATAGTGTGCAGATTCTCTTACGCAACTTGCAAGCCGTCATTTTGAGGACATACTTGTAACGGAGAGGAAGATTAACAGCAAAAACTGCACTCAGAAATAACATCCAAAGGTCATCCTGAAGCTCCCACAGCACATTCCATTAAATAGCTTAATCTAGACATCTAGACAACCAGGAACTCATAAACTTCAGGCAGGCACTTGAAGATGGATGCACTGTTAGAGCAAAACACAAAACAGTCAAACATTGAACTTGAAAACTAAAAACAAAAACCGTCATCTAAAGCTGACTTTTCTACGTTTTTGGCACCTCCTGGGGCAGTTTACACCGCACGCCCGTTACTTTGGTTCTCATCAACCGCGATAACCATCTAGCGCTTAGTGCTGCTCCGGCACCTTTTAAAACAATTGTTTTGGAGACTTTGGAGCAACCGGAATGAAAAGATGCGAAACAATATGCGGCTTTTTTGTTTTTTACTTCCTAGGTTTAATGCAATCGAGAGAGGTGTTCCGGAAACTGGGCAGATCTTGTACAAAAGTTAACACCATTGAAGAGGATCTAAAGTTTGGACAACGGCAGTGAGTGATATGAATGCTGTTGGAGTTTTTGGTCTGACTCACGCTACAGCTCCACCAGAATACCGACAGCTGTTACCGGCTTATCTACCGCTGCCAAAAATGGACTGGCGACCAATCGGACTAATGCGTCTGTTTGTGTACAGCTAACTGTACACAGCGGCTGACTGACGAAATCAGTGACAGTTGTTCTGGTGTCAACAGCAACTCCGTAGAAGCAACAGGGAACACTAATAATGCAACCGTTTTATTGCTGTTTCCCACAAACCACGACCCATTTTTCGCACATTCGGCTTTAGCACAACCTTTCCGTATCTGCTGTGTGCTGATTTGGTTTTATTTTAATTTGCAAAAGCGCCACGCCATGACACAAAACCGGGAGGATCTTTTAACCGGCCGCAATTAAGCAGTTAAGTGGCATTTATTCCCGAGGGGCGCTAAATTCTGGTTGCATCTTATTAGCCTGAATAATACAGCTTCTGCTTCTTGATGATCGTTCCTTTCCTTACACAGCACTTACAGTTGATCGCAGCAGAATTGAGGTCCCGGAAGTACACGTCAAAAATGAGGTTTATTTTGATCGGCACTTTCAAAGCGGCTCGTCCTCTGTTCCCCTGTTTCCAATAAACAAAACAGACATAACGCTTCAGGGTTTCGCTAGCTGAACGCTGATGAAACAAAACAAAACAGCTGGCTAGGATCACACAGGATGCGCCGGTACACTGTCGATCGGCGTTCCATTTGTTGGGTGAGAAGTGCAATTAAGCGTGCAATGCATATCGAACGTGCAGCGCTCTAGGGATAAAAGCCCTCACCGATAGGACCCTCCGCTAATGGGGTGCTGTGCGTAACACTCTTCGTTGTTGTTGTTTTTTTCTCGTATGTTTCTGTTTAGGTTTCTCCTGTCCGTGACCTTCAATTGTGGCGTTTGGCTTACAGAGGTAGGGTAGAGTACGGCTAATGCAACGAACCATCTCTGGATAGTGCCCACACTCCCGTCCCTCTAAACATAGTATGCAGCTGCAGCTGCCCATAAACCGGAATCGGACACCAGGAACGTGTAGCTTTTATTTTGTGTCCTTCCTGGATGGGTACGGTACAAAAGGCATAAACGTTTTCATCCTCGCGCAAGGGAAAAAGTCGCGAATGATTATTTTTTCCCAAATGCATAATACACAAAGAATTACAAGTCATGGGCATGTTAGCAGGGCGTCACCACCGCAGCCAAAAGCGGAAGGGGATGGATGGATTGCAATTAGAGTTTTGATTTCATCACAGCGCGATTGCATTTACTGTTTGCCTGACTGTGTTACCCCTAAATTGTTACATTTTGTCGGAAATTTTCCCAAACGTTGCTGTATCGATTGCAATAAGGTGAAATTGCAGCCATCCCTGCAATCGCTCGTTCAGATCCGTTAATTTTTGAAGTGCATTTTGGTGCGGAAATTGTTATTGCAAAAATAAAAGGGCAAGAGCGTCACTGTGCCAGAAGGGTCATTTTATGGACAATGGGTAAGGGATAGGGCTGGAGCAATCGTTTTAAGCGACAAACATTTGTTAGATGGACGAAGCACAGAGTGAGGTGATTGATTAAATTGCAAGTAACGCCATTGTTGTGGTTTGTGGTTCAATCGGTGTGTGGGCAGACATTTACGAAGCGCGAACTATAAAACATATGGCTATACACAGCTTTAAACCGATGTGCTCATGCAAGGGAAAACCGTTACAGTTACATTTGAAATAATATTAAATATGAAAAAAACAGAAACTTAATGAGTGTATTAAATGTCATTATGTCAACGAAGCATCAAACACAAACAAACTCAATAAAAAGAAACTCAACGTCAAAGTGTCCAAAAGGGTCGGTTAAAAATCAAATATTTTGAGAAGTTACATGCAAAATACAAACAGGTTATGTGCTTTCCATCAAAGTGTTTGTGAGAGACAAACATTCATCCTACCGCAATGAAACGTTGAACTCCAAACCATCGGCAAACAAAAGCCCGAACAAAAAAAACAGACAAAATCAGCAAAACAATGTAGCGCGTCATAACGACACGATGGCCTTGACATTTTGCTGCCAGTGGCTTCCCGCCCAAAAAATGAGTGCATTTCGAATGTTGGAACTCAGCCTTATGTCAAAATTTAATGACCATAGCTTTCTCGCATCCTTTCCACAAAGAAGAATCACCAAAGCAACATCAACGAACTTACGGTGGCACTGCGTAATAAAAACAAAAACCTGATTTCGATACGATCGTAAGGATTGCCGGAGGCACGATCGTTTATCAAAACCAACAAATCAAGAAACACCTTTAATCCAGCACCGATCGTTTGAGAAGTGTTGTGCCTTGGGTATAGCAGGATCCATCAATGAAGCAGAACATTATCAAGAAAACTTGTTGGATACAGCGACAAAGGCCTTTGTTCGGGATTAACCTTACCCTAATCTTACTAGGACATGGTATTGATCGGCTTAAAGAAGGAATGTTCAATCTAAAATGCTTAAATCAAAAGTACATTAGCATCACACCTAAAACGATGCAATGTTTATTGTTTGAAAAGTAGATATAAGTTTTAAACAATACGAAAACAATGCTGTGCTCAAAAGGGTAAACTTGTCCGGATAATTCTCAACAGGCAGTCCTGCGAACTGTTCTATCATCATGCTGAGAAATTGGAATAATTCACTCATATCCGTCATCAGCCGGTATGATGATGGTGGCACTCCAAACTGTGACGCTGCCAAACTCCATATCGCCTGGGCGTACCCCACGCTGAGATTGGGATGTTGGAAGTCGCGTGGATGCCAGCCCGGAGAGCGTAATCAAATGCAAAACATCAACAAACTCACGTGCACCTCCAGACACCAAGACCTCAACGAACCTCAATGGGGAGGTATCAATGATCGAAGTCTGCCGTAACTCACCGCAGAGCATCATCTCATGAATATGCATCAGGAGAGTGGAACACGCTCGATTGTATTCCTGCGCTGCCGTATGAGGGTCGCGTCAGAAATAGCAATCACCGGTCGGTTCGACTGACAAGCGACTTCGAGGAGATAGGTGATGCCATAGACTATTTTTCCGTGCCCAACTTCAACACTCCACGCGGCCAATGGTAAGATCTTTCTGATTGATCGTGGTGTCGCCACTAATCGTCGTGCGTGCGTGCACACTACCGTTGGTGTCACTGGCTGGGCCGAATTACGCAAATCGAATTCCGAATTAACCACGGTTGTTGGAGACACATAGCAATGATGTGCTGTCGTTCACTCACTTGCATCATCTTCTTTCTTTCTTAACAGAAGGCTCCTTCTTGCAGTACATCATAGGTTTGCTTAGTGCTAAACCATCTCGAAAGGAAACGTTCAATTCCACAATTTCCTTATCCGGGGGCCTATAGCTTGTTGGTTATCATTTTCGCAAACTCGACCACACACACGCGCGCGCCATGCTGAAGCGCGTTCGGTGTTGCGAAATTCGATCACTCGCGCTGTCGAAAGTCGGACATATCAACGAAATAACCAAAAAAAAAACGAGTAATAACAGCCACAGGGGTTGACAACGATCAATAACCCACCGTTTGACCTACTTGCTCACTTTAACGCGGCAGACCTCCGTTTTATTACTGGAGGTCACAAATTTTGTGCAAATTTTTGCCACACAATCTTCAACCACATCCACACGCCTTTCCCCCTTCTGTCCAATGTGGGATCGCATCCATCTGCTCAGACACGATGTGTCTTTACCGCAGTATTTTACTTTCGCCTCCAGTTTCTCCGGTACGCAGATGATGATTACAGCGCGCCTTCCCCCAGAAAGACTGCCGGCCATTAATTGCGATGCAATCAATCTTATTAATGTTATTGGCGACGAATGGAACCTGAACCTACAAGGAGTATGGAGGGTTTCGGCGTGGCTGGAGTTGCTCTTGTGATGTATTCCAGCGACAATCAACGTACAGGACACAACGGACGCTTTTTACTGATACTAAACTCCGCAGGCGACCACGTCACGTCGATGTCCAAAGTATATCAACACCCGAAATTTATTGAACCTGCATCTTGACAGCAGCCCGCAGCGGTGGTGATTTCTGTTGGTAAAAGTTTCACACTGTCCTCGAGATATGATATCCAAAGTTATGACCCCAAACAGACGCAGAACAGAGTAGGAAAGAAGCTTACAGTGTAGAATTTATAGCAATCCTGAGATATGGTTGAGATTTCTCCAAAAATGTTTCTTCGTAGATCAAACTGTAGAAACCTCAGCCAGAAAGGTAAAACCTCAAGAACATCAATCGGGAAACATAGACACAAAAAACTTCTGAAACAAGTCAACATTCCAACAAACGGTAAACCTCGGCCCCAACCATGTTTATTGCAATGTGGTGCACCAGACAGTGCGGCACGGTGTGTACTTGCTCGGTAGCAAAAATAAACATTAAACAAACGGGCGCAATGGCGCACACACGACATCCATGGATGGTGCAAATGTTGTCTTCAGCAAACAGTTACCCATTGCGAAGATGAAGATGACAACGTGTTCCTCATGGGCAGCACAAGCTGACCGTCTTTTTTGGGAAAACAAAACCACACGCACGCAAAATTGAAATGTCTTGGGCAGGAAGAAAAAAGAGGAAACAATCAGTTGCGTTGCGTACAACATAAACAATCGATCGACGGTTTGGTGAAGCAACGACTGTGATCAGACAGACAGTAATGCATACGAGATCGAAACGGTAGGCATAGTAATGATCGTTGTGGTTTACCATCGGTATGGTAATGTTTAACGACCGTACCACCGCTCCTGTGCCATTGCCCACTGCTTGTAATGAGAAATGACCGTAGGCCACAACATTCCATTTCCAACGCTGCATTGCGTTGGAGCAAGAGAAAAGCAAAATCAAATAACACATGTCACTTATCGATGCGATACACTTTTCGCATTCCTGGACGCAAGAAGAATACAAACGAGTTTTCAATGCTAAATTACACTTTGCTCCAACGAAATGTAAATTTATCCGAACTTAATCGATCGCGGATCCTTCCACACAATGTGATTGCGTCGAAGGAATTCCGATTTGTATCACTTCAACCAAAAACATTGCATATCATTTTGGAATACCTCAACAATCAAGCCTTTCCAATTGTTTTTGACAATTTACAACGACCCTGTGATTTTAGAAAAAAAACATCGATCCACAAGAGAATAACAACGAGTTGTGTACACGAATTGCCTCCATCGCTTCATGTAGCTTTGGATATGTGTGTCCTCTAAAGTGTATGTCTTGAGATAGCACTACAGTTTTGACTCCAATAAATGCCTTAAACCCCCAACTAAAACCTTGTGACCTTACAATTGTATTTATTGTTTTAACTTTTTATTTTTAGTAACACATTTCTCGCTACACCTTTGCGACCTTCAGCTCTCCACAGCTGAACAGGTGACTTCGATAACTGCTTTCCAATCGATTCGAAAAGAAAAGGAAACACAATCACTACTTCCGATCCGTAGGGCGTACAACCTATCGGAAAGGGTTACCGTTACCTGGTTGCGGTTTGTTGAGCGATCTTAACAGCACATTCACACGTGTTCAGGGCACGATCGAATTCACTTTCAATTTCACAGCAAACTGTCAAACTCCATCGCACTACCAGCACTGTGTGTTCGCGGAACGGCTACCTACCGGACTACTGCGAAGGATCCAATCTAACCTACTGACCTCTGCGGGTTAGTTGGTCCGAAAATATGACATCTACCAGATTGACCGACTCGCGTGTTAGACCACCCTCCCAAATGATAATGCAATGCCCTCCCGCCAATTACGGTCGACACTGACCGCACGAACCGCATTCGGTTCCCATCCAACCGAAACTGAATCTTCGCCCACTATCTCGCGTGGCCTTCCTTTAAATTGCTTCTTGTGCGCACGAGCCGCGTCTGGTACAATTTCCGGTCAACGCATTTCGCGGACGGCAGCCTGCAACCGGCTCATCTTCACTGCAGGTGATCACCTGTTTACGTGGATGCGAAGCGCAACTATTACGCAACGGTCCCGAAACAATTTCCGACACCAAAATACATCCAACACACAACAACGCATTTTCACCTCTAACGAGTGCGGTAAATGATGCCTTACCGGAGTTCGCTGATCGGTGACTTCTTGCTGGTTACGGGCAAAGATTGATGCAAACCTCGTAAAGGTTGGTAAAGCTCCGCAGCAACCATGTTCCGGTTCGATGCGAATTAATGTGCTCCCCCATCAGCAACCCTCTACATCTTCTCATCAGCTTGTCATGATAGTGAGAGGTCGTGTTCCAGCAACGTTTTATTGCTAAGTTTCATACCCAGCAGGTGCAATTCAATGAGCAGGATCCACTGACCGGGGTGGGGTATATGCTTTATTGGATGCATCGTTTTGCGGCGCATTTGTGAAGCAAAGTATAACCAAATGACCCTGATGTTTTGCGAAATTCGAAGCAGTAAGCTCCACGGATGGACACTACATGATCTGGTGTATCACCCATCGGTATGATACATGAGCAACATGATATTGTTGCTGCTGCGCTTACCAAACTTCACATCCGCCGACGAGTTTGGGCGAGCAAACCTTCGTACAAAACTGATTAATTAAAACCAGTTGCGGCGTGGACATACACGTTCCAATTTGGTGGCTGGAGGTAGGCAATTAAGGTTACCTGATGTGTGGCCTAGTACGTCTCGGAGAGCGTTATGAGTGCAGCATTACAAGATGGGTTCTCAACAGGTTTGCTTTTAATGTGCATAATTTTTCTAATATCTCCTCAGTTTAAGTGCACTTAACGAGGTTTAATGAGCAATCACAAGCATTGGTGAAGGTCAGACATGTTTTCTAATATGTACACCACAAACATTGGATCTCGCTAATCTGGAGGTATCTCGTGTTTGGATATAGAACTTAATTCAAGATCTATCAAGGAACTCTGGTTATTTCTCTGGATAACGCCATCCTATCCACCAAGTCCTTTGATCTTGCCCGCTTCGAACGAAACCTCTCCCCAGAAAAAAAAGGATCACTTCCACCTTTGCATTCACTTCAGCCCATCTAATCACGATCCTAAATTGATGGCTTTACGTTCGGACCTGCATAAAACAAATCCTCCCGAGTTGTGCAGCGACACAATCAAGGCACCGTAATTAATTCTATTAGCCCTCGATACCACCATACCGTGGGATCGAAAAGCTTCAGCAGGGCTTCGATTGCACGCAACAACCTCGTCCCGGATGCAGGATGAAAAGGTACAGGACAATGCGGTAGCCTCATTCGAAATGAGGTCTTCTTTTGTAGAGCATTAGGGGATCTTTCTTCTTTCTTTTTTGGTTGGTCGATTCGAGTTCGCTTCTTTGCCCTTCAGCACGTACCTCGATCCAGATTGTTATTGGAACATCACCGGGAAAGAGCGTCTGTAGCTGATACGGGGGAAAACAAAGTTACAGGAACCTGATCATCCCTACAAACGCTCGAAAGAAGATGTGTGCTTGATGGCCGTGACCGTACAGAAGAGTGCTTCCGTGTTCAGCACGGCAGCGTCGATAGAAAAGACGTGATTTAATTGCTCGCAACGGGAGGGCTACGTCGAAGAAATGAGAGATTGAGGCTCGAAAAAAATGCATTGGAGACGATCGAGATTTTAATTGCTTCTTTTTGGAGTTCAAGACGAAAAAAAACAGATATATTGAAATGGGAAAAAACAGGATGCTGATGTGGACGTGAATGAGAAAGGGGTACGAATAAAGATTAGACAAGATGCTGCTAGCGATATTCTAACCTCAGTAAAAAGGTGTTGTAAAAGTGAATGTTTTCAACCAATACATCAAGGTTTTTTTAACTTCCACATGTCTAAGCGGCATTATCAGACGGAGTGAGTATTACCGGCCATAGTTTCATTAATTTTAATTTACATAATCCTTATAATACCGCAAGTATATTACCCACTCACAATGACAACGCCGTATCGAATCGGATTAGCTCGATCAAATCGAGCGATCTTCGGTTTTATAACACTCATGTCCATCATAATTGTTGTCTGATTTTTACAGCAACAACAACCAAAAAAAAATATATGACATACACTTAACCGCTTGGGATCAAAACGCACAGATAAGGCAGGAAAAATATGACGCGATAAAACCAACCACGACTCTTTTTCTCGCTTTGTTCATCCTCAACCCCAAATGCAGGTGCTTCCTTTTCCTATTTCTGCCATTGAAATGTGTGTATTTCCCTCTTCTCATCCTTCTTTTACCGTACGAATGCGGTTCGAAAAAAGCCCTTTTGCGGTTAGGGATGAAGCTACCTAGCTACCTGTTCAGGGCTTTACCTCACCAGCAAATGCAGGTTTCTCACGCCGATATAGGCGATATCAACGCTTGGGAGTCTTTGGGCGCGAGTTTGGAAACGAAAATTATTACCTTTTTTTATACAACAACATCCCATATTAGCATACCCATCGGCGGAAAGGAAAACAAAAGCATAAATGCCACAGGTCGATTGGTAAATGGAGCGCATACAATGAACCCGCATGTGACAGTAACCACAAACTCATAGAAACATGGCATGGCAGAAATTAACCTGCACGGCGACCCTTATGCTTTTAACAAGTTTTTAAGGAAAAAAATACAATGCATTTATTTCGAGTGTATCACAGGAGGAAGTGGTGAAAGTGAGCTTTCGTAACAAAACGGAAAGCTACAGTTATTTTTTTCGTCAATACTGTTTTCAATTCTTGTTTACACCTTGTTGGCGGCTTATATTTTGAAATCCAAGCAATGGACTTTTGATTAGGAGCATTTAATTTCATCAGCCAAAAAATCAGTCAAAAAATGGTTGCAGCCAGTATAAAGTAAGATGAAAAACCCTGTAATTTGTGATGTCGTGCTTTGCTTACTTGAGTTCTATTTCCTGATTGTGACTTCATTTGTGACCCATTGGAACCCAACCTTGGATTGATAAGCATTTTTAAATATTTGTACACAAACCAAGTTACACACCCATGTTGGCAAGAAATCAATTTACCGATATTGAAATCTAACACATACTTATACACACAACGTAATTCTTTGACACATCTTCGTACAATAATGATTTTAGATGTTAGTTTACTTTGTTTTAGAGCATATTTCTTCTTCTGCTGCGAAGAAAAACAATCTACGTAGTTACAATCAAACTGCGTAACATGAATCCCAGCTTTATAATCCGCTATCTATTTGTTCGTTGGTGTGTATTTCAACTTCCGAGTAGAATTATAGCGGCCCAGCTGTATATTTTGTTACTCATGCAAAGCAAACTCCCAGCGAGATGGTATTGAACATGCAACAGCCGATTCTAGTACATGCTGGTGGATTTCGTAACATATCTTATCAGTTCTCCGTTTACTTTTTGACTTCCCCGGGCAGTTTGGTTTTGATGGAAATTTGGATGTGAAAAAGGGTCCCTCTTTTGGGTACCATACGCAGGGTTCAATAACACCGTTCATAGTTTACCGATAGAGAAATGTTTCAACATGCGCTTTGAGCATTTCGAAGCCGCCCAATAATCGTGCGATGAAATTGGAAACCCCAATTTTCTACCAGTACATGCCACATTTCCTTTTGGTTCTGCTTCTGATAGCTCACTGGTGTTAGATTGTGGTGTAGTTAGGTGACACGTGTACGTGTGTCCAATTAATGTTACGCCTCGAAATAAAAAGCCATCGATTGACATGTCTATACTTCCGGCAACTGATTAAGAGTGTCCAGCGACCGAGAGCAAACAGTAGTTGTGGTATAAGTGAAGCGATATTGAAATTGAGATCTCTTACTTGCGTAGGGTGATGACATGGGGTGCCATCCGTAAACATTTAATTAATGGGAATCGATACTTTGTCGATAACACATGAATAAATAGCTTTTGGAGTAATAGGGGTAAATAGCCGAGCTTTTTACCCGTTGCACCCGCATTCGCTTTGTTTTCGGTGCAATCGAGTGTGAAAGAAATTTTACGCTTTGACGTTAATAAAACAGCAACATTGGAAAAATAAAACATTTTTATGAACAATACACCACATTTTCCATTTCTTAGGGCAATAAAGAGCAGACGTCTTATTACTTCATTCCGTAGGGTGCGTCATAACCCACCCTGGGTATGACTTTAATTAATCAACATATCTACATATCTACCGATCATGTAAACAGTCGTTAATGGATGCGCAACGTTAAATGTGAGGGTGATGTCAATCATCCGTCCGGGTGTACATACCTGAAGGGAGAAAGAAAAGAAAAATAAATAAATTAGTAACGTTTCATGAGAATGCAAACAAACATGCAATGGCAGAGAAACCACAAAAAAGGTACCGTTTAGTTGTATGATAAATTAGTTTGCTATGACATGCGCAAGTGACAGCAGGAGGGAACACTACAACACGCACTTAAAAAGAACATCTGTCAAACTGTTTTGGTAGCGTGTCAATAATACGATTTATCATTTTGTATCATCCACCAGCAACTGAAGAAATTACCGGCTTGTTTAAGAAGATGGCAATAAGAACAGAAATTTGCACAATTTACGGTAAGACGGTTTAAAATTCATCAACACTAAAGCAGCTACCAGTATTAAGATTTATTGTTTGGTAGCAAAAATTTAAAGTGGTTAGTAATGCTGCAGCACGCAATACATCATATTTAATTGAGGCTTAACTTCCCTGCGGCATGTGCCAAATGTACATTCCCTGTTGCGATCAGCGCTACTCCCGTGATGATCTCACCAAGATTTACATTCTACCCAAAGGAACGTGACGATCTCGCTGTTGGATGATGCAAAGTATCCAGAGTACTTGGAAGAAGACAAAAAATCACCTTCCCGAATGATACCATTCAAGTGCTTAATGGTTACAAAGAATTAGTACCGCAACCCTCGTGGCTTCGCAACGAAAAGACGGGACAACAAACAACGCCTGATGTCAAGTCACACACGCCCTGGTGAACGAAGACGGGAGTGAACGATGTATATTAATAAATGGTGACGAACAGTGTGTGTGTGCTCTGGCGTGAGGACACCTGGTTGATGGGATGGGTCGGAAATCCATATTCTGATTCCGTAACTCCTCTTCTGATGGCGATGACGATGGCGACATCAGCACGGTAGGAGGAGGATTTTGCTGAGTATGGCAAGACCAGCTCTGGCGTGATCTGTACGTTACGACATCGCTCATTCATCTGACCAGTATTTGCACTAGTTCACGCCTCACTGAGAATCTGGAATCTTTTCGCGATCGCTCACTACTTGTAGCGATCCACTACAGACACATGTACGATCAGCTGTTTGCATCAATATACATAAGAATCTTGCACAGAACGAATGCCAATGCAATTCATTAGCAATAATCCTCCATTCCTTTCGCTAAATCATCATGCTTCATCTAGATCGGGAGGATCACAAAGCACTCCATAGATCGGTCAGCTACTCTATCAATATACCACCCATTAGTGAGCGAATAGCAGTTTATTTACATTCTTAATTTCGCACCAAGCAGGCCACCCAGAGGCCGCTCGTGTGTATAAACAGTCCGCATAACCTTACGCCTTTGCCTGTCTAGTGTACGGGTTTGCGCAAAAATGAACAATTCTACCAACACTTCGATGGGGTCGACGACCGTATTTTGCTTCCTTTCGTGCAGAATGTTTCAACCGCCAGTGGCATGGACGGCATGTCTCCAACGCAAAAGGGAATATGTGGCGCGTGTCTGGCATTTATATAGCCATAGCTACCCGGCACCATGTTTCATAAGACAGGAATGTTCCATTCTATGCTTCCCCAACGGACTCCCTTCAAAGTTGGCTCTCCAGACTAGGAGTTCCATAGGCTTGGAAGTGTCTAGAAGATCAGATGTTTGTGGTTTTATCGTGCTGAAAGGAAGCAATATGGTTTCGAGCTCCAAGCTAAAGTAGCAACGCCCCATTTTGTTCGGAGTTAAAAAACATTAAACAAAACGCCAGATAAGTCAAGCGACACTACACCCAACGTAATCTAAACGTTTTCATTTCTAATCCTACTCGGTTTGAGTACCCGGTTTCTACAGGCGATCGGTCGAACACATATAAGTGAGGTTATGAGCTTTAATAAGAACAGGCCTCTTAAGTGAGTAAATCACAGCAGATAAATCGTGCCGCTGATTCAGTCAATAGATAAGGCAAAGTATTTAATGGACTTTTTATTCGACAGCCAGAAGAACTTTCACTACTGCATGGCGCCTGCTACTATGTCTTTTCTTTTGGGCACTTTTACAGAGGCGGAGAGTTGGAATTCTACAATCTAACCTTTTTTTTTTGTTTGCTCTTCGAACCACCACATTACGCAGCTCCGAGGGTGTAAAAGTAACTCTCTTTCCTCGCTGCTCGGTGTGTCGCAAAAGGAATGGCCTTTTCCGGAATGGTTTGAGTCATTCGGGCCACTCAAACACTGGAACGTTGGTAAAAACATTACGCATAGGGCACTTTCATATGCAACGGTGTCTTTAATTGCTGAACCTACTTCTCGGCAAAGTGCCCACCATGGAAATTAGCCAACGGGTGCAGGTCTTAGCGCTTCGGGAGCATAACACCCGTGTAACAAAGTAACCGTAACCGCACAGGATGAGAGCAATTCCACCGAACCGGAGCACTGGATGCGAGATCCACAGCTGACGGGCTTTTGCGCTTGCAGGTCTAGAGCAGAAAGGGCAGAAGAATGTTGTGGAACAACACCTTGTTTTGGAGTGCGGTATTCATCGGTACGGTGGTTTTAGACACCCGAAAAGGGCATCGATTGGAAATGCCGCCAAACACTGCCAGAAGGAAGCGTAC
>KI422729.1:10490-50764 GCA_000473375.1 Anopheles culicifacies
ACATTTTATGAATGAAACAAATACTATCAAGGATGAAATATTCCATAGACAGCTTAAGACCTTAGGTGAGACCCTGGGTAAATAAAAAATCTCCCGTTCCGTTTTCATATCATGGAACAACACTTTTTCTTATGTTCGAACATATTTTATCACTCTCAACCATTCTCAATCATCCCAAAACCCTGACAAAGCTACCTTGTTCCACTGGAGGAACAGAATCCAACCGATTGATGTACAGATCAAGTGAGAATCAATAGGATGTATTTTTTTTAACCTTTAACTCTCTTTCCATTTGGTTGTTTTGGTTTTGGTCTGCCTCACAAGAGCCAGCAATCAGTTTGGGGCCGAAAGATCCGCGGGTTCGACAGGGTCTTTGGGAAAATAAAAATTCTGTCCCAATCGAAAAACTAAAGCAAACATTTACGTTACCGCCCAGGTTGATTATTTGGGAAGTTTGTCGGCAGGTCAGAAAAGAGCAACGATTTGGAGAAGAATTGTAGAAGAAAACACATACACATAAAACAAACATCAAATCACGGGAGAAGCCCCACTATTAAGATGGCCACTCCAGTGTCAGAAAAAGGTTTCATGGGTTTTAGGGTGTTTTTTATGGTTTGGGCCACCGAGAAAGCTGAGGCATCGAACGAAGGTAATCGAGCATTTCCAATGTTTCAAGATATCGTATGCAATGGTTCTGGGTTTAGATCGGATAGGGTAAATCGAGACTCTGCAGGTTTCGTTTTGCGTTTGGAAACAGGCAAGTAAAACGGCTATTTTGAACCGGATAGAAATTTGAAACGTTAACTGGATTTGATCGAATCGTTAGACCATATGATGGGAGTGATAGAGCGTAGTAGAAATTTTGGTTTTGTGTTTGGTAAAATTGGAATCATGTTATTTTATGTCTACGCTTACACTTTCTGACATTCAAGCTCATTTTGGATTGATTACAAACCACCACTCCCAGAACTGGTGCAATTTAAGATGGTCATCAGCATTGAAGGTGCTTCCGTGGCTGTTCGAACCAAGCACTAAGATTCTGTTGACCAACATTTAACGGAAGCTAGACCTGTTTTGAGATCTCCAGTATGAATCGCAGAGGTTTTAGAAGGTTCTGTTGTGCGTAGCTGAAAGGTAGAAAGTACCGCAAATTATTTAATTCTCCCGGCAGCGGGATCGAATTAGCTACAGCAGCTTACGGTAGCATACATAATCGTAGACCGCAAACATCCACCAATCCATCTCCTGGCAGTGGCTTGTGTTTTTGGCAAACAGTGGAAAGCAAACCTAGCCGCAACTAATCAGCATTGGTGTACAATCCGAAGGTTTGTGGTTGAATTTTATTGTTGAGAAGCCACAGGCATATTTTTTGCTCAAATTCTCGTTTGATGTATGCCAGAAGGAACGTTGGCTGGAACTTGTAGTTGGTAGAATTGTTGCCGAGAACACAAACAACTTAATTTATCTCGGTGCTTCACGTTCGTTGTTGGGATAACGTATCAGGTGAATAACGTGTGTAGTTCAATATTGTATACAAATTCTACACCGCACGTCAGTTGCCCGGAGGGAAAGTCGATTTGTGCCACCAGACTCAGGAAAAGAGGAATGATTAGGATATCGGTGAAATCAATCCTCTATCGATGACGGTCGAACCTCGCCCCTAGAACAATCTGTGCCGGTTTGAAAGCATCGGAAGCATTTGAAATGGATTCAAAATTTTATTGCATCCGAATCCTGCTCCGATTTCAATCGAATGCATTGCTCGCTTCAGAAGAGTATCGGCATTGGCATTTGAGTAAAATTCAGTGGACCGGAAATCATGACCTAACTCGAACTCTTCTTTCGGTTTGGAAGGTGGAAGCCCTGGTAAGCCGGAAATTAGATTGATTTGGTCGTGTTCTTCCGAATGGGAATTGGAACCGAAAAAAGAGATGATACCCTAGAACACAACACCTGTCTAACAAATGATTGAAATGAAGGCACAACCTCCGGAAAAGACCTCTTTGAACTGATTTGCCTGAAAACAGCTTGTGTCGAGTCCAGGGATCGGGACAAGTGAGATTTAATTAAATTTGAAAATTATTTTTTTCTTCCTTCGTTGGCAGTGCAAACGGGTTTGCAAATAAAATTAAACCAGACACCTGCACACCAGCCTGGGTCTGCAGCTGGGTTGTGTGCTTTGCGTTTATAGTGTTATTCCCCAAGTGTCAATAATTTAATAACACATCACGGTTGGATGAACTAATCCAGACAAAGTGTTAAACAGGACAAAAAGTAAATGAAAATGAAAATCTGCACAATATGACCATGACCTAGAGTGGTTGGCGTCGCCACATATTCTATTTGTCTCTGGGGCTTTCAGCTGGAAGTAGAATTGTCATCATTCGTAGAAAGCGTGGAAACTTTATTTATGCTTAGTCTCCATAGTGTACTTACCTCCGTGTTAGTGGACATGAATAATGTGTCCTCCTGCATTGTACGCCGTATCCGATTAGCGTCCATTTAGTTTCCCTCTCGGCAGACACCCATTCTCCCTTGGGAGTCGTTAGACACTGTTCACGTGATTATCTCCAGCCATACGGTGTATGCGAGTTGAACACATCACCCAAGTGCCCCGCTTTTTATTATTTTTGTCGGCTGATAACGGATTCCTGGCGCTACATGCTTTGGCATGCCGTTGCCAAAATAGAACGGTGCGCCAAAGTCCCGTTTAATCTGGTTTTCGGTGGTGTAAAAATAAAACCACACAGACACACCACTGCGCGATCGAATGGCAGTTAGGAATGCAGAACGTTTGGGGAGACCGTTGATTGGCAGGTTTGTGGAGAAGAACAGGTTCCATGGTACGCGTGACGCTGAAAGACCTAAACCACCATTCGAAACGAACGGAAGAACTGATGGTTCATAGTGGGTATCTTAATCCCAGTAGCAGCTAACCCATGGGTGTCCAGTTCGTTGACTTTGGAGATCGCTTGATGTATCAAAAACAAATCACGATCTAATCAATCCTTCCTCGGCAAAAGGTGACTGCAGAAGGATTTATTGTTTCCTCCTCGAACGGGAAGTTGGATACCGTTTCCAACTCGATATCTTTCAACAAAGTTGACGTATTTATACTGGCCAGTCGAACACTCCGCATTGTATTGGTACCGTTCGGAACAGTTCGCACTAATCATTGTAGCTCACGATGATCGTGCTCGTTTTCAAATGTCAACCGCAAAAGGGTAGATCATTTTGCATATTTTGTTGCAATGATTCTGTGCCATCGGATGGATATTAGCACACATGTTGTTGGAATGTCGTTCGAGGTAACTGATTTAAATTTGAGTGTCAACAGCAGTTGCTCAACATTCACTCAGCGATATGCGTGTGTATGCCGTTTAGCCCATAAATCTCTGTGGAAGCGCTGCTCACACCTTCGAGCGAGACGAATGTGGAGACAGTGAGCATGTTTCCAAAACTACGACTTAGCATTCCACATCGCTGCCCCGACAGCTTCGTCTTCTTCGGTCTCCACTTGTATATGGCCTTAAACCGATGACATTATGCAAAGGCAAATCTTGGCCAGACGTCCATTTCAGGACATTTCCACTTATCAGTTCGTTTTGTGTCGCTACGATGGCGAGACTTCTCTTCTGTGATGCCCATTACACATCATTACATCCATTTCGATGAGAATTGACCGTATCGGAGGAGTGACCGGTACGTTTGAAAGACGATGATCGGTATCGCAGCCATGATCGTTTGCTAATCGATTCGGTTTAAACCCACTGGTCCGATGCTCCATCTGTGGCTGATTTCTTCGACAGTTCGCACCGACAAACTTCAGTTTATCTACTGAAGCGTGTCTTGAATGCTAATGTTGCTGAATGGAAGGTGTTTTACCTTTCCTTTTTGGCTGCGGCATCCTACCGACAACAAAGAGAGCTACAATTGAGTGGAATTGCAAGCGTAATACGCTGCTATAAAAGAAGGAAAATAACTTCCACTGACGCTTGATTGCATTGGCGACCTTCCTTTTCATATTGCATTCATAATGCAACTAACTCTTTGCGAATTGACAATAAATTAGCTGGTGCATATCGACGTCTATTAGCCGTGTGGTTCGTTTGAAGATACGATACGTCTCTCAAAGATCTTTCTTGCAGTACTGCCTTTCAGTATGTCGGTGGGGAGCAATTGGAACTCCGCCCGACTGTCATATAAATATTCAAATGCGCATTTTGAATGCACACATTCCACCATTATAGAGCAGTGTGTCGAGTGCGACCATTTGAAAATGGTTATTTTAATGTGCCCTTATTGTGTATTGCGCCTCGTTGCAAAATGCGATGGGTTGCGCCATATTAACCCTGCTCTTGGGACAATTGCTAACGATGCAGAAAGACATTATTTTCCTATCCATTTGTGAAAACCTTCTAGTGCCGGTGTTACGATCGAAAATTGCTATATATAAATGCTTGTCATACCCGTCCCAAAAGGACGGTTGATCGCGAAGTGAGTTGTTATGATCGATACGATCAAATGATGCTCGATACGTCGGATGCTTTTAAGCGTTATTACCGCGAGTTAGTCGATTGAAGGTTAAATACGCTGTTGCATATTGACAACAGCGGTACAAGAAGGGATGAAAATATTGCATTCTCACGTTCTCCACATCGCAAAACAGTATGTATCATCATGCAAGACACGCTGTCAATACCTGTTGCAACCAACCATCCCAAAAGCCTAATTGATTGCAGTTGATGGGATGGTACACATGGGCGAGCAAATTGACGCTCATTACAGCATCCAATTTGATTGATTCCACCAAGGGGGTAAGAATTTATGAGGTTTACATTGCATACGGCCACCTACATCATCGATTTCATCATCATAATCGTCATCATCTTGCGATCTGTAGTCGGTTACACGTATGTAGGTAAAGGCGAATATCTGATCGAAGGTATGGACGAATACCTTCTACCTATAGAAACGGAAAAGATTGTTGGTGAAATTGGTGGAAAATAGGTTTTTATGTGCGGGTCGTGGTAAAAGGTTAAATCCATTAACGGGTTCCACCGAACGAACCGAATGCGGCGGAACACTGGTTCTTGTAAAGAACGCTCGTAAGCGGTACTTCACTCAGGTGTGCTCGAGTGCATGTAAAATGACGAGTGCCGCGTCTGCGGTGCATGTTTCGTTGCGAGCAAGCATTAAATGAAATCGTGAAGTGCTTCATGGAGCTCGAGTACGAAGTCAGTAGAAGTCTCCGCGAAGCAGGAAGGATTAATGTGTGAGTATCCTTCGGTTGTGCTTTTCCCGCTAGTGGAAAAGCTAGCCGAAAGCTGAGTGGAAGATTATGTCGTATACGATAGACGTTGACGCTGTTGGTGGATAGGGGAGAGACAGAGAGCGAGAACACAATCGGATGTCTTGAAGTGAAACGTTAAGCGGTTTTAAGGAAACATGTTGCTCTGGTAACGTCAAGAGGTCAATAAGTTGATAAGAAGTTTCGTTTATGTATACCCAAACTCTCGATTGTAAACATGGTGGTCTAATAGCTTTAATCTTCACTGATGATTTTGAGACATAAGCCCACCATTAAAGTACTTCAAACATGAAACAATAATGAACAAATATCATTGTTAAGGGGGAAAATCTAGCAATGTGCTTAGCAATCGGCTTAAATTTTCATCTCTAGTCGTTCTTATCTTGATAAATCGCACCCAAAACTTTCACCGTCTTTGTCTGAAGATTCCCTGGCCATCAGCACTGCAAATATAACAACGACATACGTCACACGTACAGTGAAAACATTCTAAAATGATTTTAATTGCTCTCCAATCTGCCTTTTGGGGAACGTGTTTTAATTTGCCCATCAACATCGAGCTGTCCATGTGTTCTCGGATCGATAAGGATACGCAACGGACTCTTGTCGTATGTGGGGGGAAATTTTTAATTGAATTTTCACACATAGCCATAAAACCTGCCGTGCATTTCAATCGGTTACGTGACGCAAAACATACGCAGCCACAGCCCAAGGCCAGCATATACCCATTTGCTGGGATGACTTCAGTTTGCGATTCAGCGCCACGCCGTGCTGGACAGTTTCGGAAGTTTAATTGGAAATGGTTCTTGCAAAATTCCACCATCCATCCACAGACATAACATCCCGAGGGCAGTGTGCGCGCGTGTGTGTGTGTGTGCAAAGCATAACGCGTGATGGCGATGGGACATCATCTTGTTTTACCTTTGTCGCAACATCACTCATCAGTATGTGCTCGTAAATGTTTCTGGTCGCGTCCGGAGAATCCATTCCGGTTCTCTTCTACCGATGGTCAGATTTTCCAGTTTCAGGTGTGATCTGTCATGGTCCTCATAAATCCTTTCGTTGGACTTACAGTCCACAGCAGCACACGTAGTGGTGAGAACCAGATGGATGGATCAATATTTATAATTACATCGTGTCTGGTAACTTGGACACACGTGTGTACTTTTGCACTGAGCGAGAAAATCCCCTAGACTAAGATGTGATGAAAGGCAATCTTTTAAGACATCTCATACATAAATCTAAAAGTTTTCATGAATGATGATTTATTAAAATGTTTATTTCAACTTTTACGTAAGCATGAACTTTTTACTTATTAGTACTAAGTTTCTATACTCATCTTGCATTTACTGGAATTAATATCACGAGTCTTTATCTTCAAAGTGTAATGAATTATCCAAGATGGTTATCACAAGCACACTGAAAATAATAAATGCAGCAACGACATGGATTCGTTATGATAAGTTCCCTTAGAAAAAAAGAGTGGACAAAAAGTGTCTTGAACGACCTCCAGTGGAATTGCTGCGGTTGTCCAAAAGTGGACATGCCGTGCTGGAACTGGTTTCGAGACCGTGGATCCAACATCGTGATTTTCCGAAACCAATCAAAGAAAGACATAACAATCACGCACACCTTAGTTAGTGTGAACGAATAGGAGAATTACCGGTGCTCAGCAGTTCCGAAATACCCAACCAAAGGTGAAATATCTTTTAAACGGTTACTAATTGATGGGACCGCTCAGATAGCAGATGAAGATTATGATGCGCGTTTGAATAATTATGCTTAATAACAAATCGTGAACTGAATCTTTAGTTCAAGTAGAGATCCATAAGGTAGAAATCAACTTAACAGCGTGGCAATAACGCTGAAGAGATACTTATTCGTCAAATTACAGTGATCAAGTAGTCATTCAAAGATAAGTATCTGAGTTCTGTTTTTGTTTTTTGGTACGAAACTCGAAACCACCCGATAAGGTCAGTTGCTGTTTTGCCGGCTTTTACGGCCAAAAACTCAAACGAGCCAACCATCCACAATCAAACCCATTGAAAGTCATGGACAGCTCCAAAACAGGACAGGTGAAAGGACACGGTCACTTTGAGACGATTAATTTTCAGCTTAATTAAAACACGAATAATTTGTGTCATTAGAGTTTGGTGCGATTAGTGATGAGAACTGTGGTTTCCCGTTGCCGTTTGAAGTTGCGTCTGAAAGTTGGCGTACAACAATTCCTCAAACCGGTGACGACGCACTGCGGGACCTTTACGTTTTTTTTTTCGCTTTAATGATGGTGATAAAAACAGCAATCACTAATTGACGATAAATGCCGAGTCGCGATACCGGGCTTCTGGAATTGAGCACCAGCAACAGCATCAACCTGACAATTATGGCGATAGCTCTGGCTGCTGCTACGGGATGTGTCTTGCCTGGTCCATGTGTCGCTTTCGCTCTTGTGGTAAGTACCTGGCCATCCAGAACCAGATGATATTACTACTACTATCCCACCGAGCATGTTGCACTGCAATGTGTTGCTACTGAGTCTGAAGTTGCCCATCGGCGATGTACCGCTTGTCATATAGCTTCTCGAGTTTCGGTTGGAAGAATGTTGGCTTTTCTACCACTCATCCGACACTCCTGACCAGGAAGGAATCAGGTTCGCTTTGTTGTCCATGGTGACGGTTTGCTTTGTGGAGCTGGATTCCAACGCATAATCAGAGCGTGAAGGATGTTTCAACCGGTGCAGAAGTGGTTCAAACTGATGAGTGTCACAGGAATGTTTCAATTGCCACACAAGAACATCCGATCGTCGAGCGTCGCCATCTTTTCTGATGGGTTGTGGTGATCATCACTCCGTCCACATCACACGCAATGAGGAGAGTCTTTAGAACCGCCTGATCCTCGTAGAACGTAAGCACAGAAAGCTAGGACTTATACCCATTTCCTTCCACGATGGTTCAAGTGTCTTTGTCTAAGCCTAGTAGCAGGCACTACGTGAAATTGCATTAAGAAGCGTTGGAGAAGCACAGCATTCAACGTCTACACATCGCAAACTGTGGACAGGTGATTTACGATTCTCCGTTTCGGTCGCAACTCGTTACCCACTCACTAAATCGTCTCGTCAAACTGAAGCATTTCCTTCAACTCCGTGACATCCATAAATATGGCGTCTTGTCAAAGCTGTGGCGACAACGGCGACTTGGCTGAGGTCAAGCTGTTTGTGATGATCGGTTTAACCACACACATACACACATAAGAATACTGGAAGTGAGTGCAGTTAAATGCGCAGGCAGGTTTAGAATTGAGAAAAAGAGAAAGAAAAAACTCGAAAAAGCGAACCAATGTACTAGCGACAAGATCGATAACAACGACACTACAACACCAACGATTGTTCACTGTACGTCTAGGAGTTTTCACGGGCAAGAGTACGTATGCCGACATCAGCAGTATCTTCTTAAAAGTCGGGATTTTCTTCCCATTTTATCATCGCTTCGGCACGGTTCGCTTCGTTACTTCCAACCATAAATGCCTCTTCCGCATGTGATGATCAAAACTGTCATAAAGCTCGTTTGTGGTGATCGTTGCAATCTCGAATACGATAATAGACGATAATTATGATAATCTCTCGATTGAATTATCTTCGGATCGACTAAACGATCTAACTGGATCGGTGATAATGCTGGAATGAAGTTGGAGTTGAAAAGGAATGTTAAAAGATCGTACAAGATCAACCGGGTACGCTGAAGTCGATTGCTCGTATGGCTGCTAGTGTTTGAAGGATGCTGATTCAATTAAAATTATGTCCCGTACATGCGCGTACACCGAGCTGAGTGGCCTGTGTGTCGCTGTCAGCTATATCCCAAGTGAAGTTTCTAATGGGACCGTGTAATGGTGGAATGGTTAACTAGCCAACCCGGATAACCAGAAATGATTTATAGCAAAACAGTACACTGGTGCTGTGTCGTACCGGGTAACGACTAGTAGCGAACGTGAAACAGTGCACATGCACACAGGGAAGACCGGCGATTTTTTGCCACTGTGTATCGCTCACTGTAAAACTCTGGCGACGGACAAAGGTGATGAAAGAAATCGATGAAAATCATACCGATATCGATGACAGAATCGCACCACGCACTGATTTCATTAGATTGCAACATTGTGTGGAACAATTTATGCACACAAATCCGCCCCGATGCATTCGATCAAACCCTAGATGGATGGTTTATCCTTTTAGAGAGGCGACTGCAGGGTTTTCTCTTTTTCGCCGGTGCCGTTAAAAAGTGACATGCACGTATGAATGTGTGGAATTAATATAAAATTGAAGATTTAAGGCTTATCTGGCAGGTTTGTCGCGCCCATGTAGGCATAAATCAAGGCATCAAAAGAGGGCTTTATGTGTTTTTTTTTTCATCCTACATGACAGCAGCACCGAATAGATGTGGATGAGAGTGTGAGAAATTGGATCCGGGTGATATGTGAATGAGAGGCGTACTAGAATGCGTCAGGGACCAACCTCTATCGACTGCCGCCGGTATTAGAAATGCGCATATGATACGAGATTATTTATGCCGCTTTAACCGCGTTCATGTGATTGATGGCTGCGACAACAGACTAACCTGTGATGAAAGAAGGAAAGAGAGTATGGAAGGCAACGGGTGAAATCCCACCCATTGGTGATATAGCTACCCACACGGTGGTAGGAAAACTGATCTGGGCAGTAGCGATGATCTCCTCCATCACACACACACGTACCCCTGCCGGGCCATAAATATTGACATGGAAAAGGTTTTGACACCGCTAGGTAATTTTCGTCCAAGGTTCCACCTTTTCCACGGGCACATTTTCCTGCTTTCTCCCCAATGGTTTGCGCATGGAAATCAATTCCCTGCGCCGTGTCGGTGGAAACTTTCACTTAAAAATTCGTTGCACTTGGCTGGAGGGAAAGAATGTCCCTATGCGCGCGCACTCACGTCTATACGGCAATGGCTACATTTATGGAATTGCATTACGTTTTCTACTACCTTGTCGTCCTTCACATTCTGCCCCCTCCTTGCAGCAGCCATTTATTTGCCTATTTATCATAATAATAACAGTTTGTTTGTCGTTTTTTCTTTCTCTCTGTGTCTCTCTCTCCATAGGTAAGTGAATCCTCACATGCATCTGGTGGTACCAAAGAAAGATACCTTAGAGGCGGGTTTTTTTCTTGTTCACCTTCTCATCGCGCATTATGCATCGTGTCAGCTCCCGTCGGGTGTGCAGGTTTCCATTTTTTGCATACAACCGTGTGCAACCTGAAGGTAACTCCGTTCGCCGCCTGGCTGCCTTAGGTATGCAACTGTCGTCAACGGTGTAATGGTGCATCACCCATAGTATCCGATGATCAGCGTGATCGCGCCCGGGGTGAGCCATTTTGAAATGGACAACGAATGTCTTTATGGTGTGTGGCTACCCATTCGATGGGCACATGGGTGCATTCGGTAGGCATATTGCATTATCGATGCATTCTTTATAAGGTATTCTTTTCATCGTTGTAGATCATGTGCCAAAACAACGCAGAGTAGCCAAAATCGTTACAGGCTCTTTGTACAGGTGATCGTTTCACTTTCGCCTTCGTTTTTTTTTTTATGTCCGCACGTCCGGGAGATTAATGATGGCCGGCTTGCATGATGATGACCGTGCAACGGAATGGAACACGATTTACGACCAACCACTAGCTCGGCGCACACGTCCAGACGAGATGATGCATATTTCTTTCCTCGTGGAGGATGCACATTAATGTTGCATCCGGCAATCGAAGCTCCGGTGTTGGTGATGGTTGCCGAGTGATGGTCATGTTCGACCTGTTCTACACCCGCTTTGACATGCGCCGGTGGCAGACAGACGACGATGGATGAGTTGATTTCTGATGGGTTCGACGAAAGGGAAAAGAATCGCGCGCGTTGGATCAGTGAAAGTTTGTCTCGTTTTGCTTGCTCCAGGGAAGAAAATGCAACTGCATCGTCCATCGTCCCCCCCATGATGATCGAACCGGATCAGTAGGTGTTATGATGGATGATGGTACAATTTGGCAAGCCCCGTTGAGAAAGGATAGTGAAAGTGACCAGCGGGGTGAGCGAAATCTTGAAGAGAAATTATGATTTTTAGATTGACGTTTGATTTATATCGCTAATCGAATGTAAAGAAATTTTATTAGAATTGAATTGCACGCGTGATTGATGGGTTGAACAATTCAAACCAAATGTCAGAAAGGAGTTTCAAACGAGGCTAATTGGCGAGTCATTGGGATATTCTTCATGTATGGCTATAGCAAATCGCCATGGTCGTTTTCATTCATAATAAGCGTAATTAGAAACAGACGGTTAACGTTCGGTGCCAGCCCCAAAAGCTATCGCCAGAACTAATCTAAAATTGCTGCCCATCGCTCTCTGAATTCAGTCGGAGGTTCATTCAATTAGCTTTCGGAACACACTCACGAAACTCTGGTGGCTAAAACCCTACCGGAAGTGAACGATCTGAAGCGATCTGTATGAATGCCGCCAGTATGTCCTTCATTGTAGGCATCGAGCAGTTTAGCTGGGCTACCAGCTCTTGGAATTCCTTGGGTTTGCCAATTTCGTACTCAAAGATTCATCTCTTTCCGAGCCTGTCACAAAGGCTGCCCCGGAGTGGTAGGTTTATTGAAATTAATGAATGAAATTAATTTAGTAAAGATCGCGTAGCCGACGCAGTCACCGAATAATTCACCGACCAACGCACATTTTTTCACATTTTTTGTGCGCTCTTTCTTTAGATATGCGTTGCGTTAAACCTTTACGTAAGAACACATGTGTCTATAACCTCAGATTGCCGGGCGTAAAACTCGCAAAACGTGCAAGGAAAGGCAATTTTTCTACGCTTGAATATTGCATTAAGAAAATATGTCTTGAGAATAAAAAAAGAAATGTCTGAGAGTTCAGACCACCGTACATTAGGCTGATGAGGATATCACTAATTATAGTTACACGGCCGGGTTAATTCTCGCTCGAGCATCGTACCACAAACCCGTCAGACATCACATCTTCGGCACTCGAATTTCCGGCCTATAAACCCCGAACATTGGATTCGAACGACTCTCTTTTTTGCATCAAGTCGAAAGAATGCTATTAAGGCGTCTATTAGGTCGTTTGTAACTCTTTACCATTGGAGGCGTAGTAATGTGGAACGCTTCAAATTTAATCGAAATAAAATCACGCTGCAACTGTCGTGCTGATGCACGTCGCACATGCAATTTAGAAAGTACAGACACGTACCGAATAAGCGTATGCGAAAGGAAGTAACGCACTAGAACATCCCATCCAGCGTGGACTTAGCAAAGAAGCGTGTTTCCGTTGGTGGATTTCGTTCTAATTGAATTCGCACTCACCACTGGCAATTGCTACGTTGTCGTCGTTAGTGTGAAAAACGAGTGCCTCGCTGCGTGTTCCACCATGGTGACATATTCTTCATTGTATTCTCTATTTGGTTCGTTGGACACGCGAGAATAGGCGCATGGAAAAGCGCAACCTAAACAGACGCAAAGAAACGAAGAAAAAATGGAAAAAAGGTTTTCGGTCGCTTTCCGGCATCCACTGGGGGTATGATATCCAAAGCGAGCGGGGAATCAATGTTTTGCTGCCATTTCCAGCGAGACATCGTCTCGACGTAGAATAGAACATGCCGGAGCACATGCTACGACGCCTACACCATACGTCGTCGTCGTTTTCCTCCTACACACACACACGCAAAAATAACATTGAGCAACTGCTTCCTCTCTTCCATGCGTTTCCTCTTCCTTTCCCCTTGATCGTGATCGACCGGTTCTTCGGTAGATAGTAGTAGGAGTTTGGTGATAAATAATTGCCTTAATCCGGTGCAAGTGTTGTTTTGGCATTCTTTTAGTTGCAGAACTGCTTCTGTTCAAACGTGGAGGTTATGTCTGACGGGTATTGATTAGTAATGTAAGAAAGCGATAGCCTGTGTCGAGTTAAGTCTTTAAAATGTTTGTGATGACTAAAAGCACACTCCTCTGGACTGTGTTGGGAGAGAGAGCATGTAGATTAAAATGGAAATATCTGCTACAGAAAATAGTTGCCAGAAAAAACTTCATCACTCTCAACTAATTCTCAGGCTCCGGCGAGATTCGAACTCACGATCTCCTGTTTACTAGACAGGCGCTTTAACCAACTAAGCCACGGCGCCGTTGTGCAAGGGGAATGCTTTACGCGACTAAATCATGCGTTGATACCGCACATACATCTTGCCAGGTACAAATTTGCACCTTAATGCACGCTATTGTTAATTAACAGTTTCAATTGCATTTATTTTTTAAAAACATTCTCTTTTGCAGTGAGCTCTCCGCTGTGATAAAATCAGATTCTTTTAAAAAGGATAAATAATCGCTATAAGCTATTCTGTGCGTTTTCCTACTCTCCCTACAGCTGCTTTAATATTGCAAATGCTGGAACTTTGAGATTGCAGACACCTAGTACAGAGGGTAGAATGATTCATTTTCATATTTTCACATGATTTATCCGGAAATTTATAGCCTCGGAACGTACCGTTGTTTGTTGCAGGCGCACGTTCGATACGCGTGTTCGAGCCATGTTGGAAGTAGGAAAGGTTTGGTTTTGTCGTTTTCATTAGGAACTGTTGAGAGGAATAAAGGTATTAAAAAGGAGCAACAAAACTGAACAGAAAAGCAACATCCAATTTTCCTCTTGTGTATGATTTTTTTTTTCGATCGTTAAACGTGGTTGGTGGTCGGATGGTTGGGTTTTTGGTAGGAGGTTTGGTTATTTTTTGTTTTGTGTCGAGTAAAAAAAGTTTGCTCTCCATTGCTTTTTGTTGTCTGGCGTGCAACATCCAACGAACTTTGGCGACCTGCTCACCAACACACAAACACGTCATGTACAAGCCCTTCGAGAATGTCTGCATTAAACATTGCGAACGCAACGGATGCCGTAGAATATGATGATGATGCGGCTGCATCTGTACACGCAGAAGCGCAAGGCAATGGTTATTTGTTCAATTTTGATCGTTTGCAAATTTATTGGCTCACTTTAGCAATCCGTTGTTTTGCTTTCGTCACTGATCTTCTGTTTTTTATTTTATTTTGTTGTGCCTCGTGTGTGTTGTATTCGATTGCCCTGTGCTTTATACACAACCGATCAAAGGATTTTAGACCAGAGCATAATGCCACCAAATTCCTGCATGGTAAAAAACATGAAACAAAACCCCTTTTTTCGTGTGACAGAAGCGAATGTTGAAGGGCGATTAATTATGCTGAATTGGCAGAAAAGTATCCTTCCTATATGCTCGATTTTACCACGTATCCCATTTTTTGTTGAGTTGTGAAGGATAATTAATGACACTTGAATGATGGTGGGTGAAAGAGGACATCGGCAAAGGTTTGATGTTACCCGTTGTGCGTGTTTATTAAACGCTATGACCAAACGCTTTGGCATGATTTTGAAGTACCCATTGCGTGCTACTATCTCCTCCATTCTTTGTGTGCACATGGGTGTTTTTGTGTCCTGTGAACTCATTTCCGCTTCCGAGGATGACTAGCCGTGCCGTTGCTCCTCGGAACCTAGGATCAGACGTGCCAAAGTGATTGATGATAAAATGATGGATCAAATTGTCCTGTGACGATAAGCTGGTGAAATTTGCTTTGATTTACTCGGCAGTTCGACAGGAAGTTGGAGTTTTGGGAGCGTTCATAATTTATCACCACACCATCAGTGAAATTGGCCGTTGTAATTAGCCTAAAGTGCTGATATTTGGTGCAGATACCACATCAATGACGGGATAATATTTGGCAATTTGTTCCCGTCAACGATGTTATCTAGGTTCTGGGATGTTCCTAATTCGTTCGGAAAATGTTGACTGCAGTTTTAATGGAATATTTTCATTTTGTGTTTGAGAGCACACAAACAGAAGGGGTGTTTCATATCAATTAAATCAATATGCATTTAATGGATTAATATCAGAACAAATTTTACTTGCATTTTAAACAAGTGATCCAAAGTAAACATAAATGGAGCGTTATTTGATGTGCAGAATGGTTTAAAAGCCACCCGTATTAACTACCACCATACGAACAGTGTTGTTCTTCCATTCTTATCCATCTGTCTGGACGGTTTCTCTCCATTGAGCAAACATAAAAGACACAATCTGAATGAATGAAGGAATTTGCATTTTCTTCCGCCCGATGCAAATCGGCATTAGCTTTGAATGAAATTTAATTCCCTGTTCTTGCCCACGGGAAACGGGTCGAATTTCTAATGGAAGCAAGAATCGCAAGCAAAGGCACGGCGAGCTCTGAAAGACAAACAAGACGTTGGAAATTCTAAACGACAAACACACAAAAAAACCGTCCGCTGAACTCAACAGAGTGAAATCATGCGAGAGTAATTTAATTCAACTTCGGCTGCCTTGGCCTTTGCAGGGAATCGTTGCACTGGGAACCTTCTTTTTTTTGATAATTGTGGGAGTAGTCGGTCCGGTCGAACAAAAATACTGAACTCTCCCACTACGTATGCGTCGCGCTTAATGACATAATCATTAGTGGCGAACGATGGTGCTAGGAAGAATTGAATATCATCCAAAGAAGATGGTCTGAGTTAATAATCCGGTTCCAGGGACCGGACTGGATGACGAAAGACCTCGAAGAAGTATTCCTTTCGCAAGGATTTCAACTTGACCACCAACACGCCGAATTCGGTGTGGAGGTGGACAGGTTTCCTTCGGGCGACTTTTGTGGTGTCTTGTAGAAATTAATCGGTTCATGGACCTCCAGCTGATGATGATGCAATGTGTTGAAGGGAACGGAAATGCATTTAATTGAACACATTCCGTTCAGCTTTTGTGCTTTTTAAGTTAATTTTCGGAAGGTAAGGATCTAAGATTTATTGTTTGGATGTGAGATTTATGATTCCGGTGGATATGAAAGGTCAAATTGAAAGTTGTTTTTGCTATGTATTTTATATTTTTATCAAAATGCATAACCCTTTTGTAATTGAACTCCAAAATAGATTAAATATGTGGTAATATAGTCGCTAATCCTGACGAAAAATGCATCAAATTATCTACACAACCATAAGAATACTTCATCAGTACGCTCCGGGAAGATAAAACAGCATCAGTTCATACATTACACCTACTCAACCCATTACCTGAGATCACCTCATGCAAATGCATCCCATTCAATGATATGTGGTTCGATTGCATGTTTAGCAACAGTGCTCCACCAAAATTTGCACTATTTTCCCACACTCTTTCACCGTCTACTGCAGCACCAGCTTCCATCTTCGATACGCCGTTTGTTATCGGCCGAAAATGTGTCCCACACATTGGCACTCCTGATGGTACGGAGCACCACGGTTTGGGATGATCCCACGGTTTATTTCAACTCCTGTAGAGGTCTTTTGAAGTGTGTTTGGCTCGGTTTGATGTTCACCAGCGTACCGTGCCAGGAGCTGGTGTTTTGCGCATCAAACACGCACAAAACAACGCAGCGGTGTGGGCGTGTGTGGGCGATCCGGAATTGAAATATTTGGCCAGTTTTGTAGTTTTGAATAATTGATTTTTCATGCGGAAATTTCAATTCGTACGCAACCCGTTTGCGTAGCGTGTTGCGTTGTGCACTTTCGCGTGGTTTTGTTTTTAAATGCGCACGTGGGCGGGTTGGGTTCGGCATGTGACAGCTTTTCGGGAAGCAATTTGTTTCGAATACGTATATTATTTGTTTTACTCTTGGGTTAAGCAAATTTGAAATAAACCAGTGTTTTTGTAGAAATCGAAAATAGCTAAATTTATAGCGAAACTACCCAAAGTGATTTTATGTCATACTAATGAAATCGGAACGATCGTATGTTTTTATTTGATCGATTTATTTTCGATCCCAATTGCAACACGACGAATTCTTTCACTTTACGTTCAGATGAAACGGTTTCAATCGGTAATCTAAATGTGTCATCTAAATAATCACCAGTCGATAAACTGTAATCAGAAACCGATCAACCATGGTTAAACGCTTCGTCGATTTCCGGTTCTGCGTTTACAGTGCCCATGATCTAAACAAGCCCCCAAATCAAACAACACATTTTCAGATTTACGTTCCGAGTGGTCCACAGCAGACGGACGATCAAATACGACACCCCGTAAATGGAAAACCTCATCCTCCTGAAATCAATTTCTTCCCTCCTTGCCTTGAGTTGCGAACCGGAGGAAATTTGATACGAAAATCGTTGCCCTCCATTCATTACACGAATGACAGGATCAATAAATGTGTTACTCGAAAAAGGTGTCACAAACTCACACCACCCGATCGAACCCCGTACGAATGGGCAGTATTTTGCGAACGAGACAGACGGGACAGAAGGAAACTGCAAATAGGCGAGGACAAACATGGAAAAGCTTTACGAACCGTAACCGATCGGATAACAATCGAACATGAATAATCCGAGTGTTACCGGGTGTGTTTGTGTTGTAATATCGGTTTTTATGTACAACTCGACACTGTTGGTGTCCTTTGCTGGAATGTCCGTGTGCATGTACTTCACAGACACAAAGTACGAGTCTTTGACAATACTTCGGAACTCAATGAAAAGCGTATAGGGTCCTGCATGGACTTTTCGACAGCTGCTTGTAATGCGTAATCATCGGATGGCAGCAACGTTTGTTGAAGTTCATAGAGCGGAAAGGGTGGTGCTGTAAAGAACTGCAAACAGCTCGTCAAAAGCCAAACAGTGTTTCGGTTGATCTATGGAATACCTCATGACAACGGATCAAGAAGCCACTGCTTACTGGCGAACATTGTGTTACGTTTTACAGCCAGGATAATCAAACAACGCGTTGCAGTTAACAACAATGGCGAAAAAGAATTGCGGAAACATGCGAAACTACCAATAAAAATTGGGTGCTATTGGGCCGCTTCCTTGTTTTGGCATTTCCGGTTGCCTGTGTTCGTTGCCAGCCAGTAACAGATGATGAGATTCGCATGCACCCAACCGTAACGAACGAAACGTGCATGGAACGAAATAACGTGTCCTTCAGTCATTCAGGACATTGTCATGTGTCTGGATTTGAATGGACAGGGAGGCCCAAAAATGCCGACAGGCGCACACACAAAAAAAAACACCAGCCTCCACAAAAGCGGACATTTTTCCTTCAAGGCATCAACGCTCTGAGCGAATTGTTCTAGCTTGACTGGCAAGCTGTCACAGCTGAGCAACGTGCTAGCAACGCCTGGAAGGTAGGCTACACGCAATGCGTTTCTCACGTCGTCTGACACTCGACGTCGTCAGTTCGTAGATCCTGTGAAAAAAAGCAATATAATGTCACAGGTTTTCAGACGCAGGGCGAAATGGACGAACCCAAAATGTGACACTAACACTCACACTGACAGCCAGTAGTAGATGAGCAATGTTAGAGCTCCACGCATCCCAACACCTAACATGATTGTGTTACGTCCGTGAGATAGTGTTGACGCACTAATTCTTAGAGTGGGCTATAAAACATGGACATTAACGTGTGGCAAGCGGATGCGCTCGGAACTATAGTCGTGAGCTAATATGTTTATGCTAATGTGGTTGGTATGCTGGGCGAAGATTGGGCGACAAATTTGATGAGCTTTTCACACCCAGCTGTCACCGGGATTCGGGATGGAACGTGGTACACCCAAGAAAAGCATTATCACTCGCCTTCCTGTTACGGTCCATCGAAACAGTCAAATTTCACGGCCCTTTACACATCGAAGCGCATCGATTGAGAAAGGGTCAAATGGCTTCTTATTGATCTGCTGAAACAACTTTGCTTTTCGAGTTAATGGGCAGCTAGGGGAGTCTCATGAGAATCGCTGTAAGGAAGGCACATCTCCCAAAACGATCGATGCAGACGATGATCGTACGTTTCACTTTTCATTTACGAAGGCATTAATAACCCGTTTTTAAGGTCGGATGCCCTCTCATTATCTCGTTATCTATCGTGTTTTCCGCGGGTGTTCCGTGACGGAGGTACCAACATTTCAGGCTCGCATGTGAAACGAAGAAACAGTTCGTTAAAAATGAAGGCTTTGAGGATGTTTTGCCGGATATCTTCGAGGGTGCAATATATCACTGTCGGTTGCAGTATGTGCTGCTGACATGGGGATTAGTTTCTGTTCTATTTGTACAATCGTCTTTTTTCGAGTCATTACCGGTTTAATATAGCAAGCATTTTACCTTTTTTGTTGTTGCGGTTGTTGGACGATAATCATGGCAAGCTTTCATTTTTCATCAATGTATCTCTCATTTTCTGTTGTGTCTGACGCTAGCGGTCTAAGCACAGTCACTAGGCCAATCAATTGAACTATCTGTATAGATTGAGTTGCAGAATGTATGAAAAACCACGGAAAGCAAACAAAAAGAAATCGACCATAGGTGAAAGGGGCCCAATGCAATGTACCTAATGCTACCTACCTTAGTAGACTTCAGATTTCAGCGTAGGATTGTGTCTAACGAGCCGAATGACGAAGCCTGTGATGTCCAGATATTAAGTACCCTACTTTAGCAAATTGTTATGACATGTGGCAGTAAACAAAGGTTATGTACCATTGCGCCTCCACAAAAACTGAGCACTTTTATCGCATTCAATCAATTCCATCCATTGTAACAGGGTTTCTATTCGTCATGAAGTAGGTTTTGTCCTCGCTTTTCTAATGTCTTGCAAGAAATGCGAATAAAAAGATAAAGACAAAACCGACCTATTACCTATGGAAGGCACTATTTACCTGGTGGATGTTTCTGATGACGGATGTGACTGTGCCACAGTCACTAAGAGTTGAAACGGGAAGACATCTCCATCTCGACGGTCAAGTGGGGCACTTGAAAGAGCAACGGTGACAGTTTGGGTCACAAATCTATGTGAAAATAATTACCTTTCCTATGGTTAAGATAGCACATAGGACAGCCGCTACCGTAATGGGATCCAGCAATAGCCATCACACACAAAAAACGCGACATAATGACACCAATTTCTGTAGGAGACCTACCGAGGGGTTACGGCAAACATGCGACAAACCCACGACATGTTTGACGCCTCGCTAGTTTGCGTCGGTAACTTCCCTTAATGTCCGTACCATTTTCATCGCTGATCGCTGAGCGTCTCTCTGGGGCAGACATTGGCAGGAATGTCGGGAAAGGTGTCGAAATGTTCCAGGAAAATCATCACTCTCGGCACACGGTCCCACACGTTGCTAACGGTATCGCTCTTTAAAAGACAAACAAGAAAGAGCGCTTTTTTCTCGTTCCTTTACTAGCTTTAAAACACAGTTTTAAACTGCGAGCGAAGAACATGTTTCCTCCAACACCAAGATGGAGTCAATTTTTAAGTTAAAAAAATGTTAACCATAATGTATTTATCATTTTAAAAAAGCACCAAACGCAAGAACAACTAACCTCTTATTGAAATGCATCGTTCTGTCCGAATGAGAAATGAAACGTGACAAGCAAATTTCAGCCGGTACAGCTTTATCCCAGCTGTGTCTTTCATGACATAATTTATGTGTTGCATTTAATCTTCTCCACTGGCATTAGACCTGTTGTTCTGTAAACTACGCGCTGGGCTGCATTCACGCGCAATTCATTCTCAGCGCTGAACGAGAAAACTGGTGAGTAATGGTAACTTTATCGTATTTCCGCTTCATTTCTCATCATGGCAGCCACATATCAATTCGTTTTGGAGGGTTTTGTTTGTTTGTTGGAAAAACGGCGTGTGCGTAAAGTATGCATTTTATTATTTAGCTCAGTGGTGGCTAGAAGTGATTCAAGCATTTGGAAACATTTTTTCTCGATCTAATACGGATGAAATTGGGAAAAAACACGACGACAACAGAAACAAACTACCAAGCTCTAGAAGTTGTACATCAACATTTCGTGGGTAATGGTGTTCTGGTTTTCTTTGGGAAAAACAAAAAAAACTTTTTGTCATACAATACGGACATCGACGGAACCTTCACGTGAATGTAAAAGTTGCTAATCCGCAACAAAGTCACAACAACACGTCATGGGTGCTTACCGCGTATTTTGCTGGTCCGGTGTCATTTTTTCGAACCCTTCAATATGACGGGAAGGTGTTGATGCTGCTGGGCAGGGAAAAATAGTACAAGGAAAGATAAATCTGAAACATGAAACAACCGTTTCGGTGTGTCTTGTTCGTCCCACTCTACTAACGCCCTTGAGAACTCACTTCCCTAAGGGTGGAATTAGAATTCACACCACCTGCCCTTTTTTCGCCGGTGGAAAATCCTGCTGCGTCCTTCAAACAACATTTTCCAAACTGTGTTCTGTGAGTTTCGGATATCCGATTCGCACCCAGCAGCTGCTGCCGTTTGCTTGATAATTCCACTCAATTATGATAATAGCCAATCGTGAGTGTTGTCGTCGTGTGGCTCTCCAACGTACATGGAACAACATTTTCCGGTCGTTGCTAATCCTTTCCTGCTGCCGCACATACCGTGCGGGAATAATTGCATTTCGGTCAAACAGGCAAAGGATTGGACAAAAAAACTCTAGTGCTCCACTTTTTTATTTTCAATCTCGAACATCAGCAACAGCACATTTAAACGACCACAAAAAAAAATGAACTGATGATACTCTTCCTTCAGCTGCAGATGACAAACGGCAACGATTGGAGATGACACATTTTTGGCAGCATCGGGATCATCTACCTTAGTTCCACGCATTCCTTTTTTCTGGTGAATTCTAAATTCACCACTCCTTTCCTCCAACCTCAATCGGAGTGCAGTCACATTGTGATCCAGATTTTCGATGCTGTCCAACACTCACTCCGCACATCGTTTGACAAGCGGCACGAGAGGAATCACCCCGATATGCAACAAGATCTGACAAGTACGCCTGTCATCATCATCATCATTGGAAGGGCGGTTTTTGAAAGCAATCAAATTCAATTTGCATAAATTACATTGTTCTAATGGATTTCATAAAGTTTGTTGGTTTTCCGGTGCTGTCGATCGGTGTTTGGAGTGAGGTTTTGGACCCGTTTCTGTTTGTCGTGCAAATGAAATTTGATAAAAGCAGCATCCATTTCGGACGCTGAACGTACTTTTGAAGGGGCGGGATTGTGTTGAACCGTGGACACTAAACGTCTATTTTCATGGATTATTATCTTAAACGGTTGCTCGTGTTCGCGCGATTTGAGTGAGTTAATGGAGCGAAGTGGTGGCACCTTGTCCAAAGGAGGGTAAAAAGATTGGATTAGACTTGAATGTATTGCCACTTACAGGGGTTTTTAAAAGTATCGCAACGAAAGGAATATTTTGTTGTTTTATTAATAAATGTAAATATTGGGGGAAATGTAAACAGAGAACTGTTTTGATTTTTTGAATCCATTTTCCTTGTGTTAGCCTTGTATTTTAATCAATTTTCTTCTATTTCGTTTCGTTTCAGGTGAGTTTTTGGGACATTTCTCATCGCTTGATTGTTTGTATAAAAATCTGTTAACGAAATGCCAGCAAACTTTCTTGTATAGTTCCACGAGATAAACCCCAAACAAACACGACGAAAGGAGGGATGTCTTCCGATTTGTTCCATTCCGATTACGCATTAATGTCATCGCGCCCGAAGTTTGACCGGACTGGATTCAATGGTTCCCGTTCCGAATATAGGTTAGGGAAGTGATCGACTGTTTACCGACACACTGCTCAATCGCGACCAGTACAAACTGTACCGGGCAAACAAAGCACAAGATCGTGCTCGCGTAAAATGAAGTCAGTGGCCATGTCGTTACGTTTGCGGAGGACCGTGAGTAAGTTTTTAACGGTTTTTGAGTTCACTGAACAGCAGCTCATAGTCGAGACGGAAGAGTACAGTGCAACAACCGTGTAGAACGTGTGTGCGTGTGGCTACGTGTGTTGCTAGAACCGGATCGAGGGAACGAACCACGTGCACGTGTTAAATGCCTCCGGCCATTTGGGTCTGTTTACGTATTGCTTCTTGGTTTGTTTCTTGCTAGTTGCATTTAGGAAGCTTTTTTCTTGAGATCTTTTCCGATGTGGTTTATAATCTTTGGAACTTTTTGACCAGTTGAAAGATTTCTTATCAATTATAGATTTTTTTCCCGGATTGTTTACCATGAACCAATTTTCTCCATAAGTGGATAGCATCATGTCAGTTCGATGTTGCAGTTCCACAGCACATATGATTGATGTGGATCGAAATCGGCCCTTAAATTGAGTGCTAACGCCTTGTCATTCAGACCACTGTTGTTTGATCAGTGATAGTGCACTGATACGGCTTCAGAGATGGAACACCGAACGGGATCACACCGGGTAGCTTGTCCTACCAGGTTCATCGACCGCACTACACGTGTGCACTGAAAGTATGGTCATCGTTCCATCTGCTAAGCATTATCGTAGAACGGGACCATGTCACTCACAGCGAGATCATAATCCAACATCAAAAACAATTTCCAATCCTCACTTGGAAACGACGAAAACGACACACACACACTAAGGTTAATTTTTCAAACGACTTCCAACACAAACTCTCGGATGGCTCGAATCCTTAAGGATGATTCGCAAGCTAGCACAGAGAAACAGGTCCCGGTACGAGCGAACGCTGCTTTCCCGGGAGTGTTTGACTTTATCATAATTAGATTTTCCAATTTGGCCCTTTGCCGTGGATGTTCATGATGTCGCTGCCTGCATTTCTGCAATGAAAAGATCAATATGGGTTGCGACATTCTTCCGCCCGGGACGAGTGCTTCACACGATAATATGTCATGTGGAGCCGTCCCGATGTGAAGCACCATCACGTTTGATGTTTGGCTGTTTGGGGATCCAGTCATCCACAGTATGTACCAGTATTGTGAATGTTATGCTTTTCAAACGCGACGTTATTGCTTTGATGAAATCTATAAAGCATTCATGTGTGTGCTTTAAGAATGATTTAAATTTGAGTGTCACCAGCGACTTATCACACGTAAAAATCTTTTCCTCGTAGAACAGTGACAGTTGATAAATTGCTACAAATTATCAGCTTCTACAAAGAGGAAATAACATGTTTGCATGATTTAACTAAACTGATTTAAAACGATCCATCAACACTGGCACACTAAGTATTCACCTCTTTTCCTCTACCGATAAATAATCACCACTACAAATGACCGTGAAAAGTTCAAGCGTTAGAAGCGCACCATTGCCGAGTCGGTATGTGTGTAGTGCATCGTTCTTCGTCACGCAAAATTATGTACAGAAATAATGCGACACAGTTGTCAGCGTGCGCTCAGACACCGACGCTTGTCGCACCTTTAGCTTTCGGACCGTTCCTCACAGTGTTTATGTTTTGCATGGTTTCCGATGTCAAGGAGAGGAGTTTCAAGTTTTGGTTCGTTTGCATACTTCACAAGAAACAGCAACATAGAGACGGATTCTCTCGCACTTAGCTAGAATGGAGCTGCCATTAGAATCGGCAAACATATTCATGCATCTTGAATTGTTTGGATAACGTTTATTTTTGTCTCTTGGCTAAAGTGTCGGGGTAAATTCTTGACTTTAATTTTTCACGACGCTCTACCTCGGAGATGTCTTTCTCCTGGCGGAAAGGATCTTTTACGTTTCCCAAACCGCCACACCACAATGGTTTATCTTAAACACATTCAGACCGCGTAACTGTCAGTACGATCTGATAGAAATAGTGGAAGGAACCCCAAACGACCCATTTCCCCAGGATATCCATTGTGTGTAAGATAACAGAATTGAGGAAGAAAAATATGCAAATCGGTTGGACAAAACGTGCCTTTGGTTTGGCAGCTTCTCACTACGCTTTGAGTACTATCGCATGAACCCATCGCTTGCGCCCGAATGATATGCAAATGGCAATGCATCATGTCGGGGCATGTCAAATGGTAAGCGGAAACATCTTACCAGGTTCTCCTAATTAGTTCACTCTTTCAATTCATTCCTGTGTAACCGTCGGACGGCTCGAGGTTTTCCCGATTCGGAATATACGACTGTGTTCAGCTTTAATCCACTGGCTCAATGCCAAAATGAGGGCTTCAAAATGTCCTCCATACTAGGAGCTGCTAAATCCACCCCCAGCTGATTCGGTAAGCTTTATCGTCGGAACGAAGGAGTCGTACCCGCGTGTGAAACTTCCGGTTGAGTGTCATGGAGAAAGTCGACCAATTTACAACTTTCATTCACGGAGCTTCCGGCTGTCGTGCGTTACCAACGTGGTTGAATGTTTCCTTGGCAGTATTTGGCCGCCTGTCTGGAATTGTCCAGCCGCCAGTGTCATTTCGTTTCACAAAATATTCTCCTGATGCAAACGGAATGCCAAATATGTTTCTGTTCGTGAAAGCCACATGTTGGGAGAGAACTCATTCAGACGAAGAACTTTTTGTGCTGTTTTCCCGGTTCCGTTCATGCTTGCAGGAACATTTTCCCAAACACTGTTGCTTGGATTTAAATTTAGTCTTCTTCTTAAACGGTTCCTGCATTCCGGTTGGAAGATTACTGCAGCGAAGGGAGGAAATGGCAAGAGGATTTCCATACTCTTGCCACAAAGAGAAACCGCCGAGAAGGCTGTCTGCCCGTCGGTGATCGACTTTTGTGTAAATAAAGACGCACGTTCGACGATGCAAAACCTCGACATCCGATCTGGCTGGACGAGTGCAGCGTTACGGGCTGTACGGGTAAACCTCTACCGGATACAGTACATGTAGAGAAATGAAAATCATGGGCCCTGGGAAACCTTTGACCATCTTCTGGCCTCATGGCCGTTTTGTGGAAGCAGAGTGCTAATTGTGAGCGAGCAAAAGGTCCGCCTGCGTATGCCTTCGTCAGGGTTAGAGCTAAGTACTTTGAACCTGTGGGTGCATCCGGATGTATCGGTTGCTAATGGTAGTAGGACCGTTGTTTAGATACTCATTTACACCAGCTCTCCAGATCACCGCTAGTGATCCACTTTTTGCTAGATGAACTTTCTTTCTAACGTTGTTTAACACCAACCGGATGCTCTTAAAGTCTTTACGCTTTAGATTGGTAACCGCTTAGCGTGGGGGTTATGTTTGGAGAAGCCTACTCTTGTAAAGTGGAGGTACAAAATGTTAAGCAAGCCTGCCCCATTAGCATGCCAGTGATTAAATTACCATAACCGAAACGAACGAACCTCGTCAATTTGAGCAACTTGGGTCTGTGGGCAAAAAAGAAAAAAATCATGGATACCCGTCAGTATCTTGCACACATGGACGTTCATAAATCAAAACACATGTCACCATTACGAGCTGAGGTTCGTCACCCGGTCATACGTCACCCCGTTGCGGTGGCTTGTGATTTAAATAAATTGAAATTTGCACTACACCCCTACATCAACAAACGCTGGACGAAAGTCTGTGAAGGAAAGGCACGCGACCGAGATTTGTGCTGCTGTTGTCGACCGTGTCCGCGATTTGGATGCAAATTTGATACATACTTTCGGTATACGAGGGCACTATGTATCGTTTGAGTGAAATTAAGTCACATCATTCTCCAACGAAAAGCAGTACAGGCTGCAGGTTGTCTTCTACTTTGAAGCAACATTCAGTCTTCTTCAAGACAGATGCAGCGCCAGCACGCGGTAGTGTATGCTAACTTAATTCAATTAAATTAGATTAATCAAATTCTTATTCAAACTGAAAGTGAACAATCTTTCCTGTCCGTGTACCGGTCGGAGTCAGATATGTTCTCCAGGAATTGTTCCACTCGAAGTAAGAAGCTCTTGTCTCCATCGATTTGTACGCTCGTATGTTGAACTACTTCGTCTGCCTTAAACCTCCTTGCGAATAATTACAGCTCGCTCGGCATCTAACCGCACATCACCGCATTCGACCATATATTGAGACATTAAAGTTAATCGGTAAAATGAATCCCACTCTCGTTCGTTCCGAAAGGGAGCGGCACAATATGATGGTTGGTTGGTTGAATGTGTGCACATTTCCGGTCGGAATGCAATTTAATTCTCCTTGCCGACTTATCCATGCCAACGGTATACGTTTGTCCGATGCGATACAATATTGATCCGAGTGGCGTCGGTGGTCGTCGGTCTGGTTAATTGGATTAAAGGCAATTTCACTCTTGGGTGTTGATAATTATTTGCAAATAATCTAATTGTTTCCAATCGGCAAACAGAGAACTGTCTGAAGTTGTGTGCTGAGTGAAGTATGAATTTCGTATCGAATCAAAGCCGAAATGAGCTACAAGCAGTTCTACAGTTTTTTTTGTGGTTTTGTACAATATGTGGATTTTGTGATCACATAGGAAAGCAACATTTGTTTGAATATATCCACAAATAATATTTGTTGTTTTGTCCCTATATATTATTGAAATAGGATGAAAAGAAGATATGACGCAACATCGCTGGGATATGGGAAGGGAGAAATTTTCACTTTCACAATGATTCTCAAGCTATGCGCACAATGTTGTAGACGGTTGTCTGAAACGATTTCTTTTTTATAGGACCCCCCTTATAAATGTGTTCCTTTTGCATGGGAGAGCGTTTCTCTTTCATCTGAAAAATTGCATCAAACGTGAAGCAGGAAACATTCATCATAGGACCCTTCTGTTACTACCGATACGCTGGACATCTTTTGAATGGTAGCTTCCCTATCCGTTAGAGGCTTGATTTAGCATTCGCACTAAACCATCCCAACCGCACACAAAACAGCAGCCACAGCGCTAAATAAGATCACCATCTATTTGAGCATCCGCTGCCATGGGTAGATGGGAATTCGGGGAGAGTTTTTATTGGGTCTACGGTCATAATGTATCCACACAATGAACCGTGACCTTTCTCTTGGAACCGGGTTCTTGCTATCTCTATCTCTTGCAACCCATAATTTCCGGTATGCTGAAGAAGTAAAATTTAAAACAAAAACCTCGGCTTGCAAAAACCCTGACCTTTCCTGTCCGACAAGCCGGTTCGAAAGCGAAAGCACGCTTCCATTCAACGAGCGAAAGAGTGATAAACTTTAGACGCAATACAGAGACGATTGCAGTGCAACGATCACGCACTGGTAGAGAATTCCTTCCTGTAGTCCTCACATTTATGGTGGCTATAATTTTAATTTTATTGTCACATTTTATAACCACCAATTCATCGCTGTCTGGTTCTGGACGTTGTATTGTGGGTTAGGCGCAAACATTCACACCCGGCTGAACGTTGCAACCGGGTAGGCTTCATTTAGCTACGTTAAAGTTCCAGCAAACGCCCAGGAATAAAGTAACGGTTAACAGGCGAGACAGCTCAAATCACTGCCTGCGCATCATCTACAATAATGGCTCATGCTTTTTGCAAAAACCACGACCAACATCTACTGCATGAAGGATCCTTTTGTTTAACTGGTACTTCACCTCTATCATTAAATACTATTTCTAGCAAATTGCGGTCGTTTTGCTAATTTAAGTGTCTCCATCGCTAGCTGCATAAGAAATGTTCTCCAGAAGCCACATTTCATGAGATGTGTAATAAAATATCGGAATAAATTTTCATTTCTCTTCAATTTCGGATGATCTATTGAAGGTTAATTGTTGAGACCTTTGAATTGCCTTCCAAGTGTGAAAAGGGAAAGTATTATGCAACTGTTCTTCCCAACGGAGCCTCTTCACGCTATCATTTTAATGTCTCGAATTCTTTGTCTTGCCTGACATACGAACCCACCAAAGCGAGCCAGACATCTTGAAAGAGATACTTGATGCTACTGATTATTGCCCTTGATGTCGGGCTCTAAGATGCATCATTAGTGTCGTTGAAATAGAAAAAAATTCTTCTACAAGTTCTTTGATGTGTTACATGAAACCGGTTTGAGGCATACTGCCGTTACAAACGTCAAACTAGCGGTTCTGGATGAACCGCTTCTTCTGCGCCCTTAACAAACTGCTCATTTCAATTCTCCACGATTTTTACATCTTCTTTCTCTGATTTCACTTTTTAATCAAATTAAGATTCATGTTCAATGCTGCTGGAGAGTTTTCCAGAATGCGGCAATTCCCGTATTGAACTGGTTACTTGTTCCCGTCACGCTTTCACTGTTTTCTGTTTCCAGCATTTCATTCCATCTACCCGATGAATTCCTAACAGCTCGTTGACTTACCGAAAAGTCATGATATTCTGTTCCGATGCAGCATAGTTTCCTTTCGTTGTTCTGCCCTTGCGAGACCTCGAACGAAATTGACCGTAAATGATGAGATTTAACGGTTCGTTTGCTGCCGGTTATTGAACTCTTTCCGCCGCATCACCTGTGTGCACCTGTGGTAGTTAGAGCGTGATCCACTGCAACCACCATTGTGTCTGCGGCTGGATGATTATATGGTAGGATGTTTGATGGGATTTCATAAAATCTTTAATCTTCAAAGCAGCGCTCCGTACAGCCGGCCGAGAGCGAGTAGAATGTATATTCGCTTAATACTATTTTGACAAATGTGTCCCTGACAAAGAGCTACAAATTGAACAATAAAACTTAGGAATTCATGGGTTGGTGCGTCCACGCATAACTCCGTCGCGAAGGTTGGTGGAGCTTTAATGGTACCGATCTTCATTTAGGATTATAAACGCCCTAACTGCAGCGGCACCGATGCGGTATCCTACGCATTCTTCATCCCACGTCCAATGTTCCAAAACCGGACTGTGGCATTCCCGGGATCAAAACGTATCGTAAATGAACACGTCTCTTCGTTTGATTTATTTCGCTTTAATAGCATCGATTTTAGACGATCATCACGATCGACGATCGACACTTAAAAGGATGTGCAACTAAGCGCATTCCCGTGAGCAAACGGGTGAAGATGATCATTCGCTTGAATGGATTTATAATACATTATTGTGTTCCTTCGTTTATTTTGAATCCTTAATAATAATATTGACAAATGCAGAGAGAAAGTTTGTGTACAAAAAGACCTGCCATATTATTTCTTTTTTTTTATTCAGTTGAGTGGATGGTAAAACATATTTTCTGTTCCAAAAGTGAGTAAGAATAAGATTAATTTATTCTATTTCATTTTCTGTTTTTGGTGTCGATTCCCGATGTTTATGCTAAACGCGCCTGTCTGTTGTGGTTCTTTGAAAACTTTTTTCAGAACTACTACACATTCCTCTATGCTATTCCACATATTTTTCCCCCTTTCGTTACTATTTGACATGGACACTAGAATTCTTTTGTGCACAGAAATAACTTTTGTAAGGAATTGTGTTTGTCGTGGACATTTTCCGTTGGTTGTCGGATGGCTACACAATATCCGCATAACTACAGAAATGTGTGGAACATTGGAGGTGTTTTTCACGAATGTGCAGAAGGACTAAAGACAGTAACTTCGCTCTACACCCTTGGTTGTTGTTTACATGCCGTGGGTTAGCGTAAGCATAACAGGCATCCGAAGGAAAGTCACTTCCACACGACCGTTGTAATGTCTGACGCTTTGCATGCTGCTGCAGTTGCAACCACTGCAACGCCGGCTTGTGTCGTGTGCCGCAAAAGGATAAGTTTAAACCGGAAGAAATAAAACCTAACGCTTGAGACATTGCCACGGCAAAGCCGGTGACTGTAACGATCTCCAAGGCGCGTGGAGTACACTGTGCTGGAAAATAAAGCATTTGTGCCAATGGTCTGGTCGTTCAAGTCGCGTTGTTCAGGACTGTTTTCGCTTTTAATTAAAACTTGTACAATTTTAAAATGTTTTAATTGATAAAACTCAACCCATTCCCCTCGATTGAGAGCTTCGGGCAAAATCCAGCCACGTCGGGCCAATAGTTTTCTTTCACAGCGTTCCATTCAGCGGCAGCCACTCGGGCCGCAACACACTACCTTGCGAGAACTCGGCCCATGGTAGAAGTTTTCCGGCCTGAAGTGGTAAGGGATTTCTTTTTGCCCTTCCAACAACAAACCGACACTGCAGGCATGTGAAACGCGGGAAAGGAAGTTTGGTCGGTCCTGTCTGTGTACTTGGCTTGTCAACGCCTCCACCCGCACCGTCCATGACAGAGAATAGCGCGACAATTAGAGAATCTGTTTCGTGAGTAAATATATACAGGCGTGAACTGTGCTGGGGAAATTTAAATTAATTAATTCGTTTACTTAAGAACTGGGAATGCAAGCACAGTTTGCTGGCTTTTCCCTGCGAAGGAATGAAATACATCATCATCATCATCATCATCGCCATCAACAACATCCCACGACAGTACAACCTACAACGTGATCCATTTCACTGGCTCATCAGAACAGGATTGACTCGCTACTTGTTGGTTGGAAGTTGTTACAAGTAATTTGAGCCAACTCTTCCGTTTGTGCCAACCCCTACACGGAATGAAGAAATGTCTCGTTAAAATGACACTACGGATGAATGAGTTAAGAGTTTATTGGACGAGAAAAGTAAGGTTTCTTCCACAATCCTGGGCATGCTAGCGGGTGGAGGACGAACAACACTTGCCAAATGGTCCCAAATGACTGGTAGCACACCAGAAAGTGTTGAAAGTCAATCTTCATTGTTGGGACAATGAGACGGAACTACGGCAAACTTGTGATTGATTGCCGGTCCTATGGTGTTAGATTTGATTGTGGCAATTAAAAGCGTAAATGCAGTTGCTTATCGTTGTTTATGAATAAATGGAAATTATGCCATTTGTTGCTGTGGTCAGTACACACCGGGGCAGCTAAGGACCATCTCCATTCTGCTCTAGTTTCTCATTTTGAATGAAAAAAATGTTTACCCTAATGGCTGAACGTTTCGTAATAAAACTGCCCTAATGTAGTGTAAATTATTTATGATGGGGTGTACCACACAGTAATTAGTTTTTGATTCTTGAAATAGTGCATGTAGCGCTCATTATACAATCGTTACAAGCAGTTAATACCTTCTTTTAAAACCTTTCCCATTAACCATTCCCTTAACCCAACGTCATTTGTTGTTTCGCACCTCATCGACATCGTGTTGACGTAATTCGTTTTACTTGGCGATTGAATTCCACGTCTCGAGCTTTCGCGTAATTTGCGATATGCCAAGGTAAGACGTTCAGGGCATCGTTCTTGCCTTGCTTTCGCCACGGTGTAGAATTTATCGGCCTATCGGAACAAACATTTAGTGGAGTAATCGTTCTGGCGAAAGAAAAGTGTCATTCTATCGATTTCTCGCTCGGTTCGGTGTTTCGAAGTGTGCAATAAAAATTTCGTAATTTCACACCGTATAACTCTTCCGCGGGCACTGTCAACACACTTTGGCGTGTGAACTTTGAACACGGATAGAACGCGGGTCCGGTGCAATGATCGCTAACGATTCGAAACGAAGCATGTTGGCGGCAACATGGCCTTGGATAGTTGCGAAAGGGCTATTCCCTCCTGAGTATGTGCATTTAATGAACGACTTTTGATGAGAATACCGTCGTTTTCTAATTCATTTCCGGTAGCTGTACGCTTTGTGAGGCTAGAATTCAATTTCCGGTACAATTTCCTGTACCAGTGAAGTGAGTGGCACGTTGAACACAATTAGTGCACGATTTATCGATTGATATGCAAATCTGAACGTTCCCCTTGTGGTTTGCTTGCTTTGTTCGCAAATGCTTCCAAGATAACATCGTACAAGCAATGATTAACGATCCTCTTTTGATTGTCTCTTCATGCACTTGTCGTCAGTTCGTATCTTTTCTTCCAGAGTTTTGGAAACCATCTTGAAGCCAGAAACTTCATTACGCCGTGCTGTTGTGTTTGACTTTTATCACGTGCTCTCAGCTGGTCAAAGTGCAAACTAGCTCTTCCCAAGGCGTACCGTATGGCTTTCCCGGACCCAAAGCTCACGTGCGGTCCATAAATCATACATCCAAATGGTGCCGAATTTCTAATAAAACACAATCTTCACCCGAATATTGAACCCCAAGAAAAGGTTCCATGTTCTGCGTACTGGGCCTGGGAATAAACGAAGGGTCGATACGAGGAAGGCTACATATCCACATTTTTCGGTCAGAAAACCCATGTCCAAAAGCGCACCGTGCTCTCCATTTCCGGATGTCGTCCCGCGCTGTTCGATCATAAATTTTCATAAATTTCGTCCCATATCAACTCTCCGCGCAACTCAACAGTGCTCATCGGTCATGGAACTTTTTTCGAATGCGCTACTAAAAAGCTAACTGTGTGGAAGCATGTGTCTTCTTCTGTAGGGATCAGACGATGCAGCATTTCAACGCTGCACAACTGCTTGCAAAACGAAACCCCGAGAGGCTAACCGGGAAGATGGAACCGGAAATCAAAGCTTCCAAAAACGTACTGAAATGCAATTCATAACCTCCCAAGGGCGTCTCGGTCCTTCTCGAAATAAGAGCAAAAAGAAATACGAACAAGAGATAACAACGTTACTAGTTTACTCGTATGAGATGCCTTAAAAGCAAACGTTTCATGCCCGATAACGGGGTGAGAAGTTGATGGAAATTGCTAACATCTTGAAAAAACTCTCCTTATCAGCTACACAAACTCAAGAGGCGAAATGGTAAAAAAAGTATGTTTCAGTGTCACCCGACAGCACCCTCCAACACCGGTACCGATTCCAGCAGAAGCACCCAAAAACCGATGTGTGATATTGGGGAAAAAACATTTGAATAAATCATTCCGACGATATCGGATTGGGTTGTTCGTTTTTTATCGTCCATTTGATTCCTCTTCCGGTTGATTCGCTGTCCTTGCAGACATTCCTTCTAATGCTCAAAGTTTGCCTACAAAACAAAAAAATCAACGAGAAATCCTTTTTTAGTGGGTTTCCGGTTCCGAAACCGAATTTCCCTGGCGCTCAACGTAAATTGAACGATGATGAGTGCATATAACAAGATGATCAGTATTTTTGCTTTTTGCGCATTTAAAGCACTCCTCGGGCTTCATAAAACATTCGTAGTAACTCTATTGGAATGGTCTAAAAGCAAGATTAAATATTTACTTCGTTTGGTATGTTTGTGGCATGTTTGTATTCTTCTCTGTATCGTTACGACTAAGGTTCTGATTGAAGCATACTTGCCATCGCAATTGTGACTTCCTCATTTGACCGGTTGACTAATTTTGCTAGATGTGTCTAGATTTTTCGGAATGTATTTTATAAAGTAACTTGTAGAAGGAACACTTTTTGTACTCTTTCTTCTGAAAAGAATTCTGAACGTCTTTGGTCTTCAGTTCACCCAGGAAGTAGCGTTCCATTTTGCAACTCTAGCAATATCTAAAACTCTATCCAAAACCAATTTGCACAATGAAGCAATGATACTTCAAGTTCACTCATCCTTTCGCTTGGTCGTTCTTGAAACACCTCTGACCAACCAATGCTGCGACATAGACGTCAGTATAGCAACTCATTCATTTGGCAGCGTTGCTGTTAGCACTTCATTTACTGATCTCATTTCCACTTGCTGCTCACTGTCTATCCGGAAAAGCTTCATTTTCCGCATACGCAGACATTGGCGCAGTCTGGTGATATCAGTACCGGAATCCGGTACGTCCAACCCGGCGTGTGTGCCAAACGCTGATGCAGCATTACCGTCATGATGATGTTGATGATACGGTACGGCAATAGTGAGTGTGTGTTGCACCCGGTAGAACTATTTATTTATTCATGCATGCATGTCTCTTTATTTATCTTTTCCACGTCGATTTTCTAGCAGTCTCACGCTGTGTGTTGCCAACTTTGGGGTGGAATGATACAGAAATCTGACAGACTGGGTGGTGATGGTCAGTGTTGTAGTCTGGTATTTATAATATTTTCCCGTTGTGCTTTCCTTCCCGTCCACAGTGATCTACGGCCAACATCGCTGGAGAAAAGCCAGGAAATCTGTCGGCTTCGCATCTACGAGGTGTACGCGTGGGGTCTCCCGTTGGTTATTGCTGGCGTGGCGGCCATTCTGGACAACTTGCCGGACAGCAACGAAACCTACTTGAGGCCACGTTTTGGTGAAGCAAAATGCTGGTTCTACGGTAAGTGAAAACCACCCTGTTTAATCTAACCATCGAATTCCAAACAAATACGCCCGCTCGGAACGGAATTCCATCAGCATCAACATCATCATCATCATTCGGGCTTGTGGGAGCTTGAGAACCGATGAACCTGGTACGGCACCTGCGCCCACATCCTTCAGGCATTCCGAAGATGCGATGATGCATCAACGACGCATGACATAGCAATCAAACCGACTAACATTTCATTTCATTATGTTAATTATACGAATCAATACGGAAGGTGGCGCCCACAAACGAGCTCCTCGGCGACTAGTCGATACGCCTTGAGCCTTGTTGATGGAGCTTTCCTCAACGTCAGCATTGTGCCACTGGGTTAGTGGCTTTGAATCCATTTTCACGACCAATATTTACCACAAACATCCATCCCTCGCACAAGCTGAAGGGGAAGGAAGTGAGGGATTAAATTACTTCCGCCACAGGAAGCAGAGTGTCTTTGAAGCGCTCGGCACGGGCGAAACTTCCGTTTTATGTGGGCTGGTACACAAAAGCTCCAGCAGCCCTTTCCTGCGAGTGCATTCATCAACGTCGGATCGGAAGGTACTGTTTTGTTCATGAATTTACCGAGAACCTCGGTGAAGATCTCTTTGTTTGTTGGCCATGCAGATCTCCGCACAACACACCTTCTTTAAAGATGACGAATGTCTAGACGAAGTAGTTCCGGATGATGCCGCCTTCCCTGCGAAACTATTGGACGTAAAACCCAGAATGCATTCCAACGTTTGCACTCAGCTCGAAACATTCTACGAAATGCAATCTTGCGTGACGGACAGACGGAAGGATTAGAGCAATCAAATGAGTATATGGGGTGTTTCATTAGAAGTATCCTCGCTTTGATTGACCACAACAAACAATTGCCCTCACTAATTTCTCAAAATGGGTAGTAAATAAGCATTTCTTTCGGATATCATCCTGCCCATTTACAGCATTCAAGCCACAGTTGGTTACATTTAAAATCAATTAAAATTACACATTCTTTTCCTGGCTGCATCCTGGCTTTTCTCTCGTTCTAATGCACATTGCTCCAAGACCTTTTGTGAATATTTAATACATGGGCTATGATTGTTCCAGAAGAGAATTGGTGCATCGGATAGGTAAATGCACTTGCGTGACATGCATACTGAGGTGAACATAAAGGATCGGAATTCTTTGCATATGATATGTTTTGATATTTTTCTGATACATTCAATCCCGTTCTACTCTTGCTTGAATCGACAGGAAGGGCAACAAAATCTGAGATAGCTCTGTGTGCAATTGTTGCATTCGTCTTGCAGACATGCAGAGTGTTGTGTGCAAAATTAATGAGTAAAAGTGTAGTGCATCCTGTTTCTTTGCTCAAGCAGGAAAAGTTGTGTTCCGTCCTTAGCTATCGGCAGCATTTACCTCTAACAATATTGTCCCATTATTTCATGTCTGCTTCGGTAAACTGTATCTGAAGTAATATTACAGGCATTATGAAACTTTTGCCAGTATTAGTTTAATGATGGAAGAAAAGGATAAGCAAGCAGAAACAAATGGGTTCCTTTCCAACATTTATGAAGCATTCTAAATGCTCACTCCAGAACAGTTTATTGATTTTAAATGCTTATGTCTATGTAGGGTTCGATTATGTGGTGTGATTTTTCGACATAATTTTTAATGGAGAAAATATGTTATATGAAGTAATCCTTACAAGTGGAGATAACAGATATCTTGCCTTACATGATTTATGGACATGAATACACCCCTACAAAAGAGGGATTATGTTGATCTATAGAGGAGTGAGTAGCAATGGTTTTAATATTTACTATCATTATTCATCTCCATGCGAGTACATCTGAAACCTGTGAGAAAATCTTGAAAGGGAATATCCAAGCTTAAGGACGATAATTACCCTGCAACACCGTACGATCTAAGTAAACTAACGTGGATCTAGTGCAGAGTATAGCACACACACACCCCTCAACTAGCGTCGACTAATTCTCGCATCCACACAGAACGTCATCCTGAGCTGGATTAAAACCGTTAGCAGACGTGGTGTGGGTGCTGAAATGTCCCAAGGCTAGCTAGCCCGAGTGAAAGGAAACGACTCGCTTGTGCCGTTGAAATGGAAATCAATCTCCAATTTATCATTCCTGACATCTCCCACAGTGGGAACCGGTCCCGCAATGAATAGAAGACCCGTGCTACAAGTTGATGGCGAATGATGCTTCTAGGATACTAGATGTCCACCATCGGTGCACAAGAAATCTGCCCGAGGAGTTATCAATTATGGACGGAAATCGAAGTAGTTATCAATATTCAATCGATGACACTTTCACTTCTTCAAGTAACGACGATGCCAATAATAATCAGACGAAGCACTCGAGACTGCCTCGACAGGTAGATCCGTAGATGACCCGAGTCTTAAGCAGCATACTGTGGGCACTTGACGTCCTTCGGAGCTGGTTCTGTTTTTGTGTGATGGGAATACGGGCCCTGACAGGGAATTAGGCAATTTGATTGGATAGCATATTAACATGCGATAACATAAATCATTCCATTAGGACTGCACGTCCGGATTGATGGTCGAGTGCATACATGAATAATAATAAATCAACTATCGTCTTCGGGATCTCTGCTTATGACACCTAGACGCCCATATCATTTTTATTACCCTAGACTTCATTACCAATTTCATCAAACAATGTCGCCGGGCCTGCATTAAAAGTGACATGAAATATTGCAAACTTGTGGCAAACGTTACCAGTGGATGCAAGTACCGATGAAGCCATCGGTTTCATTAACAGCATCGATAGCTGCATTGCTGCATCCTTGTAAGAAGCTATTACGCTCACCCTTGAGTCTTATCGCTAAGGCCAAATAGGAATTGTACCCTGTTGTCGGCGTTTTTGCATGCCGTGTTGCCTTTTAATTAAAAGCCGATTGCTGCTTTTTTGTCGCCATGTTCGATCGCGTTGAGTTGCTTATTGCACCACGCCAACGCCGCCGTCCAGTGGGAAAAGGAAGGAGGTGGCAATTGAAGTTTTATTACCCACCGGCCAGATTTGCTGCTCGGTTGTGCTGTTTCTAGCTTCCGTTTTCCCGAGACCACTACTGCTTGCTCCCCCACCGTACTCGTGGGATCAATTTGCACCGGTAAAAAGGAGGCACTGGCGTGTTGTGATGTCGGGAGCAGCACAACCTGAGCAGTGCTGAGGGATGCTAATCAAAACGCTTGCGGCCATCGTAATTGGCAGCGAGAGTCAGCGATCTCTCTATCGAGCAGTTGGCTGTAAGACCAGAGTTGCACATCGTGTCCAGTTAAAATGTGTATGAGGCTATGGCTATGCAAAAAGGCTAGCCTGTTGGACGAGCCCCACAGTCCCAGCCGGCAACGAGTATTGGGAAGTGTAATTTAAATCAAATTATGCGATAAATCTCGTTTCTTGCACTGCGCACTGGTCTACTCCGGGGTGAGAAATTGCGTGAGAAAGTGAAAATTACGAAACCACATGTCCGGTGTTCGGTCGAACGGTCCGGGAAGACGTGGTTCGATGTCGCTGTCTCGTATCGATCGTATCACGGGCGCCTGAAACGATCCATCGGCAAGCAAACCGATCGTGTTCGGGACGTAGTAGCCTTGAATGTATTGGCGGCATTAAACCACACTTTGACTGTGGCGTGCTGATCAGTGAAGCGAAAGACTCGTTAGTTCAATGACATTCGACAATCACACCCGCACGCTACAGAACATTCCGTCTGCAGCAGGGTGAAGGGCTCGGAAATAAATCAGCCAACGGCATCAGCGGCAGGAACATAAAATATTTCTCACCTCACCTTATCCCTCACAGCAGTGGCCATTGGACGAAATGTTGCGAAAGGTTAAGATCACCAGCAAGGTTCACCTATTCTGCTTGCTTCAAAAACACCAGTGTAGAGAGTATGCTTGTGTCCCTTCGGTCATCTTTTGCCTTACGATAGAGCTGCGGTGGATCACGAATTTTACACGGATATTTCGGATGTGTCTGAGTGTTGGCAGGCATAACTAACCACACCAGCCAGGGCCCAGGGTCAAACCAGCAGAAAGAAGGAACAAAATATTCGACACAAATCGTGTGCCCGCCCTGGCCAGAGAGTGTGTTTCGCCAATCGGGGAAAAAATAAACAACAGAATAAATCAGCACTCGCGGAGATGGTCGCACACCAGTTAAAGGGAAGATGGAAAATCGGTGGTCCAGCCAAACAGCAAACATAAACACATTTCTCTCTTAATAAATATGTCCGCGGTTCGACACACGCGTGACGGGGGAGTGCCCCAACACTCCATAATCCCCTCACCACCCCAGACAGGACCCCAGGGCAACGAAGGTTCTCGTGTCAACCACAGAGCGCTGGAATGTTTCATCGGAAGAGTTTATAAATTTTCACCGGCACAACCTTACCGACTAGCAATCAGCCGACCACTCGAAACATTCGGGGCAGCAAAAGCAAGGACACGGGAGGGAAAGAATTTCCGAGCAATCTGCAAACTTAATCCGACTCCGACAAGCTTTCCTTCTTCTTTGGATGCAACATGTTCGGGTTGTGGGGGAGTATTAGTAAAATATTTCCCACTGCTCTATTGAATGAGACAGCCAGGAATGGTTCCTAATTTCTTCGTCCCGTTCCAATGGTTCCCCCTGAAGGGGTGGTACCCACCATCCGGGACTATAATTTGATTTGTCTTTTCCATCGACGGCTCTCGACGACCATTAAAGCCGGATTTTGAAATGGTACGAAACTGGATCGTTGCCAACGACGACGACGATGATGACGATGGCGACAACGAAATCGCCGAATTTCTTGTTGAACATGGACGTTCGACTGGGACGTTGTTCAAGATTTTGATGATGTGCGATCGAATGTCTATTATTTCTGCCTATTTAGTTTGTTATCTGATTCCCTTTCATTCAACTTTTATTGGGAGTGTGTTAAAGTTGGAAAT